>NW_017547114.1:2260397-2332035 GCF_001854935.1 Bemisia tabaci
GGTAAAAATTGGCGATAAGAGCTGCGTTTCAAAATACCATAGGAATTCTTACAGCCGGCTAAAGAAGGCTACAGAAAATCATATAGCTGGCTGTAGAATGCGGAGAAAATCTTACGGCCGGGCTATACGAAGCGATAAAGAATTATGCAGCCGGGCTATAGTTCCTATCGCAGGGCTTTACACTTTATCGCCTGGCTGTTGCTTTTTCGCCATCGATTATAAGAGGCTATAAGAAATTGTGTAGAAATTCGTGTACTTTGGAAATAATTAAGTTTGATACGGAACCACCTTAATATTTACAAAACGCACATTATATTTTCTTTTAATACATATTTTTTTTCATCAATTAAAATGAGAATAATCCATACAGGATGTGCAAAAATTTCAAAATCATGAGTTGAATAACGCTGACTCCGCCAGATTGAATAATCAGAGCCTAACATAAAGCGGAGTGGCGACGCACTGGCACCTACAAACCTAACAGGGATACTTCACGCATTGCGCAACGCGTGAAGTATCCCTGTTAGGTTTGTAGGCGCCAATGCGCGTTTCGCGCTGGCTGCCCGCCTGCCGCGCCACAGCGTTCCACGGCGCTTGAAGCAACTATTTCACACCAGAGGTATTGCACAGTATCAAACGAAACTGAAGGCGCTCTAATATATTAGTAATGGCAGGCATCCATCAAAAGTACGGAGCTTTCCTCGCAAAATAAATCAAGATACTACGGCCCAAAAAG
The DNA here is from genome assembly GCF_001854935.1 of Bemisia tabaci. Taxonomy (NCBI): domain Eukaryota; kingdom Metazoa; phylum Arthropoda; class Insecta; order Hemiptera; family Aleyrodidae; genus Bemisia; species Bemisia tabaci. Next base: position 2,261,134 of record NW_017547114.1, read on the forward strand.
AGAGCAGTACTCCAAATACTCACTAAGTCCTAGCATCCGAAATTAGTAACGTTTAGCATACACTTTATCGCCTGGCTGTTGCTTAGTCGCCATCGGCTATAAAAGGCTATGAAAAATTGTGTAGCCGGCTATAGAAGCTATTGGAAATCTTACAGCCGGCTGTAGGTCTATGGTATTTTGGAATACAGATTCTACTGCCAATTTTTACCAAGGCCCTTAGTTCATAAAACCACTCGTTTCAACCAGTTGGATTACTCCATTTTCCGCGTGTCTTTTTTGTCTATAGCTTTGTCTATCAATTTCAATAATCAGCCCGCTGAAGGGAGACTTTGTCAATTTCGTAAAGAAAAAAGTAGAAAAAATGATCTCTTTTTATTTTTAAATCTAAAATCTTAGTCCATTCCGAGCTCCTATTGCGTTATATAATGGCGTGGGTCTTATCTTTAGAAGACGGTAACATTTTGATCTGGGAAGCAGTCTAATCAATTTTTGGCTGTGAATTATAGCGTCAGCGGCTGAAAATCAAGGTTACAGGCGAAAGTATCAGGCGGGCACTGGGCGGTTCATTGTGCCATTCAAATTAAATATTCAGGTTGACTTAAAGGGGTGGCGGTAGATCAGACAATTTTTCCTGTCTCCTTCTTTGTCTGCTGCACTGAGGTTATCCTCCCACTCTTCTTTGATTAGAACCTAAATAGAAACTGATCTGATAGCCTTTACTTGACCTCGAATCATATATTTTCTTCCTCCATATGATCTGATCTGGAACGGGCTTGCTAATTCTATTCCTTTTTTCCAATCGCATTTTATTTCGTCAGTTGAACCCAAACGGTTACTCCAGCTGTTTCAGTCATACTGTTGTTATCGTTAGGCCCACGGTGAATTAGGTGAGATAAACATCGTGGCGGGATAGTAATACTTCTTCTATCCATCGAAAGAGTGATAAAAGCGAATAAGTAAACCTGATTTTTTTTCTTTTTACTCTTTTACTTCTTCACTAGGGGATGAACAGAATGTAGTCAATGCCTCTGAACTTGTTCGGACGAGTGACATCAGAACGGTCAAAAGCTATGTATGTTTTCCCCTCGGACCTCACGATTTTATTTTAATCCTGTACGAATGCATTTTTGACGTTCCTTTATAGTGTTAGTATATGAACACAGAGAATCGTATCGTTTTTGAAGTTTACTTTAAACAATCCCATGAACCGGTTACAGGCGAGCGCGGAGCTCAGGATCAGCTGCCCTTAGAGTGCCTTCAATTTTCGTCATACTTCACGCATATCCGCAAGGTTAAAATAGTTGTATCCTTAGTGCCTTATCGACGGTGGTCGGCAATCACATAACTCGGTTTGCGACGTCGCAGACTTCCTGTCATACTTTATTTTTTAAATGGAAAACTACTCAACGACAATTCTTGAAAACTGTCATGATTTTTCTTCTCGCGAGGAAAATTCTGCAAAAACTTCAAGAAATAATATGAATTTGTTCTCCTTTAAAAAAATGACGTAGAGGCGGAGATTTTCAGACACCGCAAACGAGTTATGTGATTGCCGACTTTCACCGTCGTTATGCTTTTCTACGTACTTTAAAGGGCCAGGCAGTACTTCTGAAGCCCAGTCAAAACAGTCTCGTTCGGAGCAATCCTATTTGTCGAAACGGATGATTAAAGTAAAATAGGAAAATGATGGACCAACGTAGGGGTCTCTCGTGGGCACTGAGTACATAGAGCCGTAATGAAAATAGGAAAGCTGGCGCCATGTTCTGGTCGACGAGTTTCGAGCCCGGTGTGCGCCGAGTTTCGGTCACTTTTTCGATACATTTTCGATCTAAAATGGCGATGTGGAATCCTATCCTCTTTGTTTTCATCAGATAGCCAAGTCCCTTTGTATCGAAAACAATTGATTTTGTGTCGGAAAAGTGACCCGGCGTGACACAGGAATCTCGGAATTTGGGACCTGGAAAATGCTTGAAAGTGGCGCCAGCTCTCCCATTTACGTTACGACTCAATGTACTCTATGCTCGTGGGTTGCGTTGGTTAGTCCTATCACTGACCTCCTTCGTTCATTGCACGGAGGAAAAAAAACTCGTGCGAGGGACCCGAAGTTTAGGTCATATGGATCTCTGAAGTTTTCAGATTGAGCATCTGAACACTTTAGGGCTAGCTGCCGAGGTTCGGATCACACATCTGAAACTTCAGTTCTTACATCTGAAGCACTTCGGTTCTCACATCCGAAGTACTTCGGTTCTCACATTCGAAGTACTTCGGTTCTCACATTCGAAGTACTTCGGTTCTCACATTCGAAGTACTTCGATTCTCACATCTGAAGTTCTTCAGATGTAAGAACTGAAGTTTCAGATGTATGATCCGAACCTTGGCAGCTAGACCTTAAGTGTTCAGATTCTCAATCAGGAAACTTCAGAGATCCATATGACCTAAACTTCGGGTCCCACGCACGAGTTTTTTTTCTCCGTGTGCAACCACTCGCCTCCATCAATAGGATCGCTTCATTTTTCTGTTTGTCTATCGCTCTGTCTATCAATTTCAAGAATCAACCCGCCGGGGGCCCCGATTCCGTACTCTCTCCGGGAAGGTAATCTTAATGCGCTCTGCACGGCGACCTCACCGTCTGAATTCTGTTAAGGGCCAGTATTCGTTGTTTCTCTGACGTAATTGCGCGTATCTACATTTGCACATGAGCCCTGAACAGCGTGGAGTTATATGGACAACAGGGCCCGTGTGGAAAGCGTGATACGCCGTGACGTCAGAGGGGCGACGTATTGTGTCCATGCGGACGTATCGGGGGGACGCATCGAGAGAACTCAAGTGTCCCACATCGTGGCAATGAAAATTCGCCCGCGTCATTCTCAAATGCGTAGCAGCTCCATCTCAACATCTCAAGGAACGCTCTTTGTCATCAACTGGAGCTCAGAGGCGAGTTAAGAACATTTATTTCGCATTGTTGTTGATTCAAACGTCCGGCTCTTGAAAATCGTGGCATTGAAATCCGACGATTTTGTGTCATGATCATAGGGGATTAGAATTTTAAATGTTATTTTCTCAAAATCACGAATTGTCTCTCCTTTTTTTGTGATGGTATTTTTTTAAATGCAAAACTCAAACCGGCAAACCTCCGGCTCGGACGTAAGTCATTGTATTTTTGGACGTTTTTCATTCAAAAACGTCTGCACGACACTCCTCATGCATCGGTATCAACGACCTAATTTCGAGTATTTGTAGACTGAAGTCTCTTTTTCCTGTTTAGAGTCACATGTAATCAAGCAAATTTTGTAGTTAAATCCTGCGAGAACTTAAAAAAAATTACCCTCTTCATCGGTCCAAACTTGGAGTTCTCACCATGGACCGAGTTAACACAAAAACATCACCTAGTCGCTTTTTGGGAATAATTGTTTTGGAGTGTAATTGAATTTAACTAGTTATATATTGTCTCCTTCCTAAAATGCAAAATTTACAAAGAATTCACCGTGAAAATTTTGTCCTCATTACTGCCTCTTATGAAAGAATATATAATTTCAAACCTTTTTTCTCTCGGTTCAAGCTTAATGCCTCCGGTGCGTTTCTGTTAAACTCGGTCCATATAGACGTACTTGTGCTAAAAGGAACTATGTGCATAGGGTTTGCGTGCAACATAATTCCTTTTGGCTTAAAGTCGCCTATATAGGGTGATCCAAAAGTCCCGCACCAACAGCACCTGGCATTGCACCTGGAACATTTATACGAATTATTGAGATACCAGACCCGAAATTTTACGAGTGGTCCCAAGTAAAGTAAATGACGACTTTTATGGACCCCCCCCCCAAATTCTAAGAGACCACCCTGACAATTGGCAAGAACCCTAGGGGCTATAGGGATGGTGCGGGACATTTAGATCACTCTGTATAGTCTGCTGTCTCTGCCTTTCGTGGCTTTCGTGCTTCTCGCCCCCAGTGGTTTTTGCAGTCGCCTCTCTAACGAAGGGGCGTATCTGTGTTTTTACATGAGCCCCAAAAAGTATTGAGTTATACGGAGAGTAGAGCTCATGTGGAAATTGAGTTATGCCCTTGCGTTGAAGGGGCGACGAAAGGAGCAATCCTGACTAATTCGACGAATCACAAAATAATCCCCTCCGCCAGTTTAGGCTCGGGTTTCAACTCCAGGAAACCGAATAACTGAAACCGTACTTAATTCGTGTTGGCTACTTTTCAAAGATTACATATATCCGCGTCAGCGGTCGTTTACCCTCCGGTAGGAAAACTGGGAACTCGTGAAATAATCGTCTTTTCAGACGCTGTGAAAACTGAGGTCCTATTCATGATCGATCCTTTAATAGTCATTTTCCTGGGGGCTGATTTTTTTTATTGATAGGCAAAGTTATGGCCAAAAAAAGACCAAGGGAAAACTCATAATGAACTGCTGGATAATGAGGATTTACTGCTGCTTTGTCGAATATGACGCCAAGTTTGGGCACACCGGAAAAAAACACATTGGATCTAGAGTCCAGACTCTTAAAAACATCGACAAGAAAAAATATTCTTGATTCAATCGGATTTTTGCTTGAACGAAGAACCAAGCCTCGTAATTTAATCGGAAATCTTTTTATTTAAGCTTAAATCTGATTGAATCAAGAGTATTTTTTCTTGTCAATGTTTTCAAAGAGTCTTGACTCTAGATCCAATGTGTTTTTTTTCCAGTGCAGTTAACGTTATCCACGAATCCTCGCATTCCACGTGTTAGCACGGAAAAAAACGGATTGCCGATTTAACAGTTAAATTGTTGAAAATTATGTCCGACGTGTTTCAAATGTACATTTTACCACAGTGGAAAGCTAATTCAACCACTTTCCATACAATCATTTTTTTATTGTAAAATCTACATTGAAACATGCCGGACATTTTTTTAAATTACGAAATTGCTAAATCAACAGTATTAATTTTTTCCCGTGAGCGATCGTTGGGTGAGTTTTTCTGTTCCAGTGAAATCATAATCATTCAGTTCATCCAAATGGGATTTATAGAACACGGAAAAAAATTAAATGTTGATTTAGCATTTATACTGTTAAAAAGATGTCCGACAAGTTTCAAATGCTGATTTTACAATACAAAAATGCTAACATAACATTTTAATTTGTACGTTTTGCAGTGGGCGTAGTTACGTTAGCATTTGTTAAAATGTAAAGTCAGCATTTGAAACTTGTCGGACATCTTTTTAACAGTATAAATGCTATCTCAACATTTAATTTCTTTCCGTGAATTTTGGACAAGTTTTGGTGTTCTGACTGAACCAGTCGGTCTAGAAATTACTCAGATTAGATTAAAATCAGATTATACTCAATTCGGAATATATAGGCGTTTCTGCTCGCGTCGTCAACACGGCATAGCGTTCATACTCTGAAAAAGGTATTAAAAAACGGTAGGGTAGGAGCGTATCCTGAGAAGGTTTAAAGGTACTTCACCGCGACCCCTGTCTCTTTCGCGTCGTCGGGAAAACTGGGCCAGTGTCGAGATTAGGGGCTCGCAGCGCAGCGCAGCGCGGGAAGTTAGTCTCGTCTCGTTGCGTCGTTTCCAACTTTTCAAGCCCCTCTTAACGAGTTGTCTCCTGACCTTACCCTTTCCGGCAGCCATGCTGTTGCTCCAGTAAAATTCTACTAGATCTACCCCCATAGAGACGGATCCTTCTAATTTTAAAGGACCCCTGCGTGGATTATTTCAAATCTTCATTCCCTAATCGCTCCGTTAACTAACCAGATTCAGCTTAACTGAATCAGCTGGCTGATCATTGACATTGATAGACAAAGCGATGGACAAAGGGGCAATAGAGCGATTCTATTGGTTGAAACTGGTGGTTTCTATAGACTAAGGAGGAACACAATGAACTAACTACATAAGGTCTCTCGTCGGCGGTTGTTCGTACGTATGTAACTTGCCGTTTTTGTCCGTTCTACCACCCACTCCTACCAACAGGATTGCTCCGTTTTCTCTTAGTCTATTGCCTTCTCTAATGTCAATAATTAGCCCGAAGTAAAACTTTGTAATTTGCGTGCGGAAAGGACGCAATTTTGATATGTAATTATTTTCTTTCGCCTGGGGGCTAATAATTGACATTGATATCCATGGCATAGACGGAAAATACATAGGAAAAATGGAGGGATCCTATCGATCGATGAATGGAGGCGGGTGGTTGCAATGAACAAAAGAGGACATTAAAAGAGTAACTAATGACAATTCATGAGATACCCTACAGTTAGACCATTTTCCCCGTTGTGTGTAGAAAAACATACAACCCTGAGGATACAACTATTTTAACCTTGTGGATATACGTGAAGTATGACAAAAATTGAAGGCGCTCTGAAGAAGTTGATCCTGAGCTTAGCACCCGCTCATAGTAGTTTCATCTGAGAATGTTTGATATCAGTTTAAAGTTTTTGCTGCTGAAATTTTTTAACGATATGATTGTGCAGGATGATTATTGATCTCGATAGACAAAGCGATTGACTAAGGAAACGAAGGGAAGATGAAGCTATCCTGTTGATTCAAACGGTTGGTTGTCTTAGACTGAAGGGGAACATGATGGACCAATTATTATGATTCTATCGTGGGTTTCCCTCCTTTGTCCATTGCAACCACCCGCTGCAATACCAGCGAACCGATTATTATAATTGATAGATAAATCTATAGACAAAGAGGAAAAAAGGGATTCGGTGGGATCCTTTTGGTGAAAGCAGGTGATTTCAATAGACAAAGTAGGTAAGTAATAGACTAGCTAACGGCACCCTACAAGAAATCCTTCAGTTAGTCCATCATTTCCTCCCTCATAGTCTATAGGAACCACCCATTTCCTCTAGATCGCTCCACACTCGCTGTCTTCTTTGTCTATCGCTTTGTCTTCTATAGGAGGCTCGCCCTATTTCCCCGTCGTCTTCTCTGTCTATCGCTTTGTCTATCGATTTCAATAATCAGCCCGTAGTAGGCTCGCTCTATTTCCCCGTCGTCTCCTCTGTCTATCGCTTTGTCTTCTATCCAATAATCAGTCCGTAGTAGGATCGCTCTATGTCCCCGTCGTCTTCTCTGTCTATCGCTTTATCTATTAATTCCAAACATCAGTCCTCAGTAGGATCGCTCTATTTTCCGTCGCCTTCTCTGTCTATCGCTTTGTCTATCGATTTCAATAATCAGCCCGCAGTAGGCTCGCTCTATTTCCCCGTCGTCCTCTCTGTCTATCGCTTTGTCTATCAGTTTCAATTATCAGCCCGCCGGAGGTATCGCGGCACGGAGCGACGCCGCAAAGAGAGGGAAGGGAACGGGGGCGATGCGATCGAAACGGAAAACAAAAAAAACTGCAGCGGCGGATTCGATAAATTTCCCGAGCGGTCACTCCAGGCCGAGTGCCGGGGCCGGGACCGGCTGCGTTTCGTTCTGGAAAAATCCAAAGAAAACTAACCAAAATCGATAATTAAACTGTGCCTGGTCGGGTGTCTTGTTGACACCCGTCGGAGGGCGTGGCGAGGGTGAGAGCGAAGGGAGAAGGGGCGGGGGTCGGAGGGCTAGGGGGAGGGGGTGCAGAGGTTGGTAAACTCAACGACGAGACACTGCTGCATGGTGGAGAGAGAGAGACCGCGGACGGAAGGGAGACAGGAAGAGGGGAGGGAGGGTGGGGGAGGCTGGGAAAAGCGAGGAAGCTGGGAAAAGCTGAAAAAGGGCCCGAGCTAGGACCTGGTGTGCGGGTTGCGGAAACACACCAGAACGCCCAGGACAGCTCCGAGAAGGGCGCCAGGTTGGCCTGGAAAACGGGGATTTTTTATATCGATAGCCAAAGTGCGAAACCACGTATCTTCGTTCGCAACGTTGCTGACTTCTTACCGTACTCTAGTTTAGCTCGGAAAACGAGTCGATGTAACTCTTTGGCGGATCTAGCAATTTGGCAACACCGGATGTGCTCCATGAAAAACCTATACATATATATCGATTTATGGAGGGGTCAGGTGCTCCAACAAGAATCGATTATTTAGCATAGGTTTAAATGGAGGAAATTCGGTATTACCAAATTGCTGGATACGCCTCTGATGTAATTGTCCGAAAACGTCCTTCAGGTTTTTTTTTTTTTTTCTCAGCAGGATATTCTGTAAGAAATTCAAGTTTTAAAGCTGGCTTGTTTCGCTTTTGAAGATGTAAAATAGAAGCGGGGATTTCGAAACACCGTAATGGAGATACGTGGTTTTGCACTTCGGCCATCGATATATGTTCAAGTAGGGAAAAGGGCCCATTTATCTGCACTGTGTGGCAATAATATCGAGCCTGAGACCCTTTCCGGCATTGCGCTTCCGTCGCTAATTCTCGGCATTTTTCCACCAAAAAAAAAGAAGCGAAATATGCGGATTCTTTTGTGAAGTATTGCAACAACGCCTGAATCCCGGCCTTCGTCCTCCCCCCCTCGCGTCCCTGTTGCCAGTCTGGATGGAAGACAAAACGGGAGGATTTTTTAAGAGGGACCATTCGAGGCATTAGTCCGAGAGCCAAACGATATTTAGGGACAAAATTTTACGAGGGCAAGGGTTGAGATGACTTCTTTTGCCTGGAGTACCTATATTGGGAGAAAATTACCCTATATGTTTCTCTGATTGGTTAATCACTATTAGGCTTCTCATAAAGCTCTTACCTAAGGCCCAGTGTAAACAAACCCTAATAAGCGAAATCCGTATTACCGGGTGAACCTTGAGGAATGAATGGTCGTCACATGAAAACCCAATTCACCCTATCAAACTTTTCATCCGACATCATTAAACGAAAAGTTTGATGGATAGTTGAACTTAAAAAATTTGGTTCAATTACTCTCCGATCAACTGACGAAAGTCGAACGAACAGTTGAATGTGACGTCACATCCAAGTTTCCTTACAATTGTTCATCAAACTGTCGTTTTCTCGCGTCAGTATCGCCCTATCCAACTTTTCATTCCACAAGTTGCATTCAAGAATTGAATGGAAAGTTTGATAGTGTGAATTGGACTTTATAAAACGATTTTTGGGGAAAATGTCCAGCAAATTTTGATCCGAGCTCAATTCAGAAGTTGCATTACAGAAAGTTTCAGACTCGTTTAAAACTGACGCCATCGTGTATGTTTACATTGGGCCAAGCTAGGAGTGGAGGACCTACGGAAAAGAAAGCCAAAACTCGCCGACCGCTCAGAGAGTGGCACACTTTTTCTGCAGTAAAAGGGTTGAGATGGAAATATTCTTTCTATGCAGGTATTCTAATTGTGCGGAGGCAACGCATCCAGGATTGATCATGTGTTGCGTCTGTGCCGTTCTCTTATTATCATTGATCAGATTTTAAATTTTTGTGGAGCTTTTGAAAACCTATGTAAACAAACCTGATTGACAGAAACTCGTAGAATCCGGGAGAAAATAAATGATACTTACTGAAAAGTGTACCTCCCGGCAAAAACATCCGTAGAAAATTACTTAGAACCGATTTCATAAGTTGGAAATCAGCCTTATTACCTTGAAGCCCTTTAGTAGGGAGATTTTAGCACCATGTATAATCAATCTATTTCTAATTGGCTCCCATTTTTAGGCTGAATGTCACAAATCGGCAGGAACGTTAGGAATCGCGAAAATCGAAAATTAAAAACTTCCCAGTTCCTAGGTCAAATCCCCTAAAATCAGCACAAAATCTCTAGATATTTCAGCTCCACGCCCGATAAAAGTGCCTGCATTCAATATCCGAACAGGATTTTGAGAGAAATTACGGAAATAACTGTGCCGAAATTGGCTGAATTATCAACGAAAATATTCACAGCGCACATGAATTTTGATTTCCATAAGTCAGCAAACGTGCAGATTTACAACCATAAACCCTGGCGGGCAGGCGGGCATTCCAAAGCGCAGAGTGTAGGTAGTTGTTTTGAAAATTGGCCGTTTCGAAGTTTGCACTATAATCAAATGAATAATCAAAAATAAGCCAATAGAGCCAAAATTAACAATCGATTAAAGCTACAGACCTAACTATACACATAGCTTTCAGATATTGCCATGTCTGTGACCATAGATATAGCTTTAAACATACCTATGGACATAGTCGTAGGCATAATTCTCCGATTCAGAATTTATTTTGATTCTGTTAGATCATTAAACGGTCACTGAATTTAGCTATATACATAAATATTTCTATGGCCATAGATATAGATTTAGGTATAGCTTTACACATACCTATGGACATAGTCGTAGACTCAATTCTCCGATTACGAATTTATTTTGATTCGATTAGATTATCAAACGGTCGCTGAATTTAGCTATTGACATAGCTATGTTTATAGTCATAGATAAAGCTTTAAACATACTTTTTATAATTATAGACATTATTTTTCGATTAAGCTATCATTTTGATTAGATAAGATTGTCAATCCGGTCACTGAATTTTTTATCAACCAAAAATTCAATCAATTTAACCATGGACCAGTTGTTAAAATGTATGCGCAGTCAGGCGCGGACAAGGTGACGTGACGTGATATAACGGGAGGCGTGAGCGGTAATAAAGAGGAGTAGTAATCGTAACCGCGCGAGAGTCGGGAGTCGGGAACCGGAGCGGGAGAGAGAAGCGACGGGACGACGGGCGAGGTTGTAGCCGAGCGGGAGTACTCGCGGAGGGCGTAGGGCGGGATCTCATCAATGGGAAAATTGCCCCAGTGCGGGAAAACATGAATGAAAACACAAGAGTCAGTCGCATTGTTTTATGAATTTATGCGTGGATCCGTGTCGGGGCCCGAGTCGGGGAGCCAAACAAAGGCAAGTTTTCGCCCAAGTTCAACTTTCACCAACTTGTAACTCGGCGCCCGATTCCGATTCACCCCCCGCCCCAACGAAAGGAAAATCGCGCCGCGGCGGGGATTACCCGCGCTTTCCCTCCCCCCGCCCCCCGCTCCTGCCCGGGAGGAGAATTTATATGCCGGCCGCGCTCCGACTCCGTGATCCGGGCGCACGTATGCAACCGGCGCGGCACGTCCCCGTCGTCTGCAACCGTCTCAAGACACCGGGTTTCCCCACTTTTCTTCTCTGACGTCACTTCCCTCCCCGCTCCGCCCGGCGGCTTGCGTCCTGACCTCCTCATCGAACTTCCGATTCGGTTTCCCTCTCGATGGGTTAGTAGATGAACGCCCGTCCTCAGAAGCATTCCCTAGGGTCGTCCTCCGTTCCTTAAACGGCTCTTTCCTTTAGAAACCCCATTTGGTTTACATTTTGATTAAGAGAGGTTTAAGGGAGCCCTCAAAATATCGTCACGAAGAGGACAATTTTTGCCAACCCCCAGCAAAATTCAGCAGTACAACCCGGGAAATGGATCATTGCCAGGGATTACAATGATTAGCCACTACGGAAAGTACAAAATACAAAAGAAAATAAATCAAGAGTTTTGTAAATTTTAAGGTTAAATTTTTTCAAAATCATTGAATTTTTTCTTTCGTATTTAGTACGTTTCCTAATGGCAAATTGTTGTAATCCCTAGTTAGGATCCATTGCCAAAGTTATACTGCATAATTTTACTCAAAGTTGGCATAAATTGTCCTCTTCATGACGATATTTTGAGGGCTTCCTTGAACCTCCCTCAATCATAATGTAAACCAAATAGAGTCTTTTAAGGAAAAGAGCTATTCAAGGAATTGACTGTGAATACGACCCGTGATAAGCTCTTTTCCATAGGAAGGCCCCATATGATTTGCACTGTTATCTAGGTAGATTCACGGAGATTTTGGACGTGCCTTTATGAAAAGGCAAATTTTCTCCGGTGCGTTCGACTTTGTTCAATACCTCTGGAAAGTTCAGTCGATCAGAATTCAGAGTCGCTGTTCGCATTTTAATTAAATATTTCGATTCTCGAGAATGAACCTTGGTGTTATGTTGACTTGCGAAGCCTTCGAAGTATACCAACTGAAGTGTCTCAAAAACATCATATTACTTTATCTACACATACTTCTCAGGAAACTATACTAGGGTAGGCATCTTATCTGATGAGAGGCTGATTTTAAACAGTCTTAATTGATCGTACAAGTTTTAATCTCATTTTTTTTTCGTAATTTTTGCTAATCATACGTAATTAATGATATTTTATTTCGTTTTAAGAAATTCTTATCAACGAAAGCTCAGATGTGTAATCAACTCTTTTCACTTTCTTAGTTCCGTATCGTATGCGGGTTTTTCATTTCTTCAGCCTTGGCCTCAGTGACATCGTAATTTCTTGATATGGACGAAAGACTATTACGATTTGGGGAAAGAGCCTCTAAAATAACCCGGCTTCGTCTTTACCGGGGACATGAATATCAAACAATTTGAAAACAGTCATCTCTCCGCATGTTTTGACTAAAACAATAAACTACCTGATTTTCTTCGTCTTGTTTGTTCGCCTTCAATTTTGCCACATAGGCAACAAATATACGTGGATAGTGAAGAGTTGTCTGTTCGGAAAACATGCGTTCATCTCGCTCCGTAAACGTCGTCCACTTGAACTCGCCTTCAATTTCGCCGCATATGCAAGAAACATACCAGGGAGCGCGAATGGCTAGCTGTTTGAAAACATAGTCATCTCGCCGCATGTTTTGATTGAAGCAAAAAACGACGTGAATTTGTTTGTCTTGTTTGTTCGCCTTCAATTTCGCCGCTTAGGCAACAAACATACCAGGGAGCGCGAATAGTTATCTGATCGAAAATCTGGAGGTGAATCGGATTACAAATTGCATTAAGGAGCCATTATCTCAGGCTCTTCTGTAAAAGCACCTTTCTGTGCAGGTAAACCAATGGCATATATGTCGTTTCTTAAATGAGCCAGAAATAGTGGCTCCTCACTGCAAAATGTGGTCCAAAATTATGCTGCTTTAGCCGAATCATTCGATTCGTTGAATTGAAATTGATGTGCTCTCAAAGGAAACTCGTCGTTTTCGAAAATTCGGTTGTTACTGCTCCAGCAGTTCGGTATTGCGGCAGCCTTGCCCTGTAAAAAGAACTTGTCCCGCCGGAAAATCCGCGGCTTTGCGTTCGAATCGGCACCGTCCCCACCCCTGCCCCTTCCGCCCCTGTATTTTTCCGCGCCCGGCGACTCGGGCCAGCAGGGGCTCAGGCTCCGGGCGAAGGGGCGAGGGACCGGGGGGTTTTAAATTTTAAGTAGAGGCCGCGCGGGACGCTTCCCTTCCCGCTGACCCTTCCCCCCGCCCCCGCTTCGCCTCTCCGCCCTCGGCATCATCCCTCCACCGTCGCCGAACTTCCTCTGGAAACACCACAAAAAACACAGCAGAGTAGAGCATCTGGACACAAAGTCTGTGGTTAGGTCACGCAACTAAACTAACTTAACGACGAAGCGGGAAGTATCGCTCGAATTGAAGGCGCCCCAATCCTTAATTTTTTGTACACATGATTTCTGCACGGAGGTGATTTTGGAGGTGAGGTTGGATCAGGTCATGGAGCTCTCGTGGCGCAAAAAAGGCAGTCAAACTTTGGATTAAAATGACCCAGAATTACTCATTATTACAATGGACTTTTAGACAAGGGAGTATCGCCATGAAACGGTCGCTTTTGATTGGCTCCTCCATCTTGCGCTTCTTAGAGCTCTTAAGGACCCAAAAATTGCGGACGTTTTAAGAAGAAGTAATTACATAATGACTTTTAGTGGTTTTGTTAGCATTTACTCACATTCACCATTTCGACGTGTTAACCTATTTTAACAGCCAATTGTGCGCTCTCCTCGAGAAAACTCATCTTAGATATTGTAAAATTGGCAACGAGTGCGGCTGGTGATAACTTCCTTTCCACCGTAAAAAAAAACCAAAAAACGTGGACATTTTTGGGTATCAAAACCTTCTTGTAAAGTGGAGAGGCGTGTTAATACACTCAAAATACGAATATAACCATTCTGATACATTTTTTTTTTAAACCAGAATCTCACGCAAAACATGATTCGCGCGATGAAAATGACTGAAAGCAACTCCTAATATATTAACGGGTTGATTACACATTGGTCTTATGAAATTTGAATTGTCCGGTCTTAAGAAAACCAATACTCCATACGTGAGTCAAATCGCGCACTTCAGCGGTTTCAGCGGGCTTCCCAATCGAACGTTTTTCATTTCCCACCCTGTGTTGTTCAAAGTGTAAAGAACTTGCTATAGCTAAACCAAAGCGTAAAGATTGAGGTTGCCAGATTTTCATATCTCAAATCTGTCATAGTAACGTTCAGTGTGCAGTTTAAATTAGTAGATTTTTTTTTCTCTCTCTCTCTCCATGAGCGGGAAGTTTGAATACACTCGTCAAAAAAAGTTATTTATTGGTTAGGTGTTAATTCCAGTGATTTTTGTCGCGTAAATAGTGTTTTTTGAATAAGAACCTTTTATCAGAATTCAGAATGCTTAAATTTGTGCATTATCTTCTGGTCCGTTATTAATACGCCTCGTTTCAAATAATGATTAAAGCACGTAGCCGACTCTGGTAATTTGCGTGAATTTCTCCGGTTTTACGGGAGGATGCTTATTTATGATAATCGTTGAATATTTTGTTTTAACTTTAATGTAAAGGTTGGCAGTGACATTTTTCTGGTGTTTTTCTTATGGAAAGCTTTGTTGCACTTTTGGGTATCACACGAAAAAAAATGCGCATCGTCTCTCGCACACCGCGTTTATCAAATTCAGATGACCTGCCCCGGAAAGTTACTCGTCTACGTTGGGTTAAGTTAGGTCACGCAACTAAACTAGCTTAACGACAAAGCGGGATGTATCGCTCGAATTGAAGGCGCCCCATCGCGTTTGGCAAAAGTCAGATGACCTGCCCCGGAAAGTTACTCGTCTTGGTTGGGTTAAGTTAGGTCACGCAATTAAACTAGCTTAATGACAAAGCGGGACGTATCGCTCGAATTGAAGGCGCCCCATCGCGTTTGGCAAAAATCAGACGTCTCGCTCCGGATAGTTACTCGTCTAGGTTGGGTCACGCAACTAAACTAGCTTAACGACAAAGCGGGAAGTATCACTCGATTTGAAGGCGCCCCAATCCTGACTTGTACATACTATTTCTTAAACTTCGATGCTTTGTCTCGACTGTTCCAAGTCGTTTACACCAGGTTACCAAGTCACTAATCCAGGTAGGTAGGTAGGTAGGTAGGTAGGTAGGCTGGTAGGTTAATACGTGTTACGCGCATATAGGTGGGATGACCCTATGTTAGTTATGAAGCTGCCTGCACGAGTGACTTGGTAACTTAGACTTGTTACTTTCCGGACCAGGTCATTTGAATTTTGACCACCGCGGTGAACGCAAGGCAATGCGGTTTTTTTTTTTTTTTTTTTTTTTTTTTTTTTTCACGTAAGAACTCCACATTTCGACATGGCTACACCTTCCTATATCGTGGTGAAGTACCTATACTGCCGACACTGATAAGACCAAAAAGTGCAAAGAAAATACGAAGATTTGAGAAAATGGACCCAGTACCATTTTATCGAAAATTTTATCGAACGAATCTTCCGTTCTTCGTGAAATTGAAAGTATTCACTTTCAAAAAAACTCCCAGGGATTGTTCGGATGATTGGAAATCCACGAATTTTAGTTCTAACCTTTTTCGTTCGTGTAAGGTGAGGCAGCAGTATGTGCTTTGTTCTGCTTACTTGCGTTGTGACGTTTCGGACACGCAATATATTAAGGTTAGCAATGGACAGAAAAATGTGCCATTTTACTCAAGACAACAGTAAGTACAGCTCTGCCGTGGAATAACAAAGACCTACTGCTGTTTTGTCGAAAATGTCGTCAACAATTGAGCACTCACTGCTTTCTCATAGATTTTGTTCCTTTAAAATAACAAGACGCCTTTTGCTGTTATAGTTTCCTCTCCTCCTTGGCACTGGATTACTTTCCTATAGTGCCCTCTCCGGCATTTTGCCATCGTCCAAATTATTTGGTTCTTTTGGTCCTTTAAGTCTCTAACAATACACTGATGTTCGAAAATTCGCTAAGTTTCTCCATAGATGCAGAAACGATTTCTTTTAGAGATCCCGATTCCCCAGTGTAAAAGTTCCTCTCAGAAGTCAATGCTCAGATTCGCGTAGTGATGACTAATCGTCGCTTCCCTAACGTGAAGACGTAAGTCCGTTTTGAGATGATTCCTTTTGTCTGTATAACGCCGTGCTTTCCGGGTTCATGTGAAAATTGAGATACGCCCTTACGCCAGAAGAGCGACGTCATGATTAAAGAGTTAGGTATGTGGTTTAGCAATCCTATCCTAATTTGCATAAACTCGCCTGGCAAAGTGCTGATCCTGCCACTCATCAGTCATCATTCGGCGAATTTTATACTCAACAAGTCGTTCATCAATCATCATCCGGCGAAAAACTGCTGTGACCTCCGAAGATAACTTTGTCCCTCCTCTGACGCAAGGCGAATCTCTATTGCTGCATGAGTCCCGAAAAGCATTGAGTTTTACGGAGATGATGGTTCACATGGAAATCGAGATTTGCCCTGGTGTTATGACTTTTGCTTAACCCGAGGAAATTGCTTAGATTTTGAGTGCGGGGCCTCTTGAATAATACTCTGTCTCTGTTTGGATCCTTCAAATGATTATCTGTTCAAATATCCTAAACTTGTTCTATCCCTTCTCTATTTTAACCCAAGCTCGCCT
Source organism: Bemisia tabaci (assembly GCF_001854935.1). NCBI lineage: Eukaryota > Metazoa > Arthropoda > Insecta > Hemiptera > Aleyrodidae > Bemisia > Bemisia tabaci. The sequence goes on from NW_017547114.1 coordinate 2,277,763, forward strand.
CTGTAACATGTGACCACGGGGCGTTCAAAGTACGAAATTACCAGGTTATAAAATAGCTTTATACGGGTCACTATTAGCAAAAAATTCAACCTATAACTCAGAGATATGGAATGGAATTTCATAAAATTTCATTTTCCATGAAATTCCAACGATTTTTAGGAGCTGCGTATGCAACCCGCAACAACTATCCGAGAAAAAAATACTTCAAAATATTGACTTAAAATATTTTTTTTAAAGATGTCATAGTTATATAGAGTTTACCGTTTTCATGAGTCTCGTGATATACCGATCCATGTCAAATAATCCACGAAATTTCATTGTTCACCTTATAAAATTTAATGAAATGTTGCATCTGTGACTTACCCCTAACTACTCGCAACTCATTGCTCAGGGTACCGTAGAGAGTCGCTCATCTGAATCTCAAAATCCGATTTTTTCGACCTGATCGATTTCCGATTCTGATATAACTTCGCCACAAATTTTGCCTTCGGAGGCTACGGTCGCTCTCCCGTGATCGGTCACATATTCAGACCCTCGAAACCGCGCGATAACGGACCGAATGGCAACGCCGCATCCCTGAAACCCCGTGCCGCCCCCGCCCCCAACGGGTGAGCCGCTCGGGACTCGCCATAACCCCCTCCCCCTCCGTACCACAGCCGCGGGCTTCTACTGTGGCGAGAGCAGCGTTGCCGTTTTTTTAAGGTTGAATGTGTATTCTTTGCATTTTTTTAAAGGGCAAGCTTTATGGTTTTCGCGGTGAAATGGCAACGATGGCCGAGAGACGCAACACACAAGCGGCCAGGCTTCAGCTTGCCCTCCTCTCCCCACCCTCGAACAATGCTGCCGTAGTGAGAACCAAATTTTCGAAATCAAGTTCAAAATTCTAATTTGAATGATCCAAATCATGCCGCTGAAACAGCAGAATTGGCCCTACTTGCAAAATGTGAGGGATGTTGGACAGAGGCGATTTTGCAAGTTGGCAACACTATTTCCTTCATTTAGATCCATTAAAAACATCGATTTTAGGAGAGGCAAGCTGCCTCACAAAGAATCGATATTTTATATACATTTAAATTGAGAGATAACAGTACATTACCAATAACATAATTATGTTCGAGACAAAGAAATTTCTCGTTGTTTCACCAATGCCGGAGTTATTTAAGAGGAACCACTGTTGATCCAACAGGCAATTTTCTTCCGGTCTGTATCGAAGCTATTGTGTCTAAAAACCTCGATTAACCAGAATTCTTCCAGTGTCTCAATTAAGCTCGTAGTGATATTTGTCTACGACTCCGTAGAACCATAATTCTTCAGGAATCCGAAAACTTCAGTGACGTTTTCTTAGTCACTGTCTCTGTTTCTTTAGAGAGAGAACTTAATCAACCAGATGAGGATGTTGAAGTCAGAAGCGTGTTCAATGGATCAAAATAAGACTTTTTTCCTGTACGAAATGATCCAAAAGTGCTTTATAAGGGGGCTATAGCTACACTCCATCAAAGTTCAGGGACATAAATAATTTTACCTGCATTTTGGCACAATAATCGCCGAATCTCAGAAAAATTGGTATGCACCCATAATGTCTAACTCTGAATTCATCAGTGACATTGGAAAAATTGAGATCTCACAAGCAGTTGAAGGTGAGGTCTCAAGCTCTCAGGGCTTTGGGAAGGGTGTCATGGACTTAAAGAGGCAAATCACTTGGTTTTTTGGTGTAAAAAAGTAGTATTTCACGAACCCCCCGAAACCCTAGTTTCATGTAATATTTCGGTTTTTCTAATTGCACTAATGAATTCAGCGTGTTTCATGGTTGCATACTAATTTTCATGAGATTCGATGGATTCCCGTTGCCAGAATGAGGCAAAAACGATTCATTTCCCAGAACTTTGGTTGACCCATGCAACCTGCTCCTGCATTCTGGCGGTTTAGCTATAAATCATCATGATATACATGGTGATCCATGAAATTGCTATTGTAGCCAGATATTGTAGGACGGTATCGCAAAATGTAGTCCATTTTTTCAAAGGGTACGATTGTCCTCAATAGCTGATGTCACACGATTAAACCGCGTGCTATCAATGTATCTGGGTCAAGTGCTGTGATTGGTCCAAACCATCAAATGAGCCAATCACAGTCTTTGATGGGACATGACCTCGTCATTTGACGGCTAGATTTGATCGTGTGACATTTGCCATTCAAGCCATTTAGTCCATAGCCATACGTCCATTCACGCTTCGTTTGATTTTGGTTTTTTGGAAGGCAAGAGTTAGGCCTGGCTGATCCTTGTATATGCTCCTAACGCTAATTATTCACTGATGTGGTGATTTTGGATATATTTGATGCGTTCAGCGTGTTCGAAGCGAATTTTCGATGATTTGTTCTTGTCCCTTATACCTCGTATTATCATCGCCCCCCCCCTCCCTTGAAAGAACGTATCTGCATTTTAATGTTGCCAAGCTCCCCCTTGCAAATTGAATTTTTTGTAGGGAAATCTTGGTCATTTCTGACTGAAAATTTCACTAATTATTCTTCTCATCTTGTTAAAAATTCTACTAAATTTTGGACAAAAATTTTACAGGAATAATCTCGTAAAGAATTGAATTGTTTGAGTTAATTTCGCAACCTAGGACTGTAGTTACGTTCTTTCTTCCGAGAAACGACAATATGGACTACTTTAGCAATGGAGAACTATTATTTCTGGGTCATCCATATAAACACTTATCTGCTTAGGGAAACTTTCAATTAGACGAAACACAAGCGTTTTTTTTTCAAAAATGAGTTAGGAATATTAATTCCTATTTTAAAATCCAATCCATTTGAAAGTCGGCGGTCGGTAAACAATTACATCGATTTGCTCAGCGCGCAGGTTTGAATCGAGACGGCAGGTAACTCATCCACTAAATCGTGTCGCGATCTCGCGGAAAGTCCCAGTACCATTCTTCCAATCCTGCCATCGTGCTTTTTGCTATCACTTATCACTCTGCCGGCAGTCACGCCGTTCATTTTGTCCTCCCTTGTTTTCGTTTTCTATTTTCTCGTAGTTTTCGACAACATGCCTCCTCAGTTTTTGTCTGTGAACATCTTCCGTGACGTAATTTGATCAAACGCGCCTTCATGATAATTTGTAAGATTAATTTTGTGCTTGCTGAAGACGACGTGAATCATCACGAAATGCGCATTTGAGCCTTATCAGTGGAAAAGATATCGCACTGCTGGTGATTCTCAATCTGCTACATTAATTAGAAAGTTTCAGTATATTATAATAACTCAAATAAGAGTTTTCTTTTGTTTTTTTTTTTTATCTTAGTTAGCCACATTAATCTGAACTTTCAACTTTAGGTCGCATGTTTTGCGAATATGAATTTCGGAAGTTTTGAGTGGTCCACGCCGATAGAAAACTTTTTAAACTGAAACCAAAGAATTATTGCGTTATTTAATTGTATCAGGGGTTGCAAAACTGTGCATTTAAGTTCACTCTTTCGAAAAAATGTGGAACCCAAACTCCAACTAAATATTTAGTCGCAATTTTCTTGTGGCTCAAAGTTTTTTATGCACATCCTTTGGGCAAAATTTTGCCACAAGGAACAAACTTTTCTGGCTTACATTATAAACAACATATCTGTCGTTGATTTTTCCTCAAAGAAAAGTGATTTTGAAAGTAAGCCAAAAAGCCAGTTCCTTTTAGTGTAATGCAGTCAGAAATTGTTTCCAATCTGACTGAATTGCAGGAAAAAGACTATGGTTTACCTCTGGAGGCACTGTTTGCTAAAGAGGAATTAATGGCGTATGTGTCGTTTTTAAATTGGTCAAGCTATACCGTCCAGTTTGTGCAGCAATAGACGTGATGCAGTGATGCACCCTCTTTCTATCTCTCTAATCTTAGTTTCAAAACGAACAAAATTTTCTAGACCAATTCTGAAATCATGCGTCTTCGAAGGAAAATCAATGGTATATACAGGGTCATCCAAAAGTCCCACACCGCTAGCACCAGGCATCAAATTTTTGAACGAATTAAGATGGAGACTTGAAATTTCATGAGTGCTTTTAGGGCAAAATCGAGGCGATTTTTAGGACTCACCCCCCTACCACCAAAACTTTCAGGAGGTCCCTTTGAAGAGGAGCAGGAATCCTAGGGGTTCCAAGAGTGGTGCCAGACATTTCGATCACCCTGAATACCTTTTCTAAAATAAGCCGGAAAAGTGCTGGTCATTTGCTAACATGCAAGTTGCCATGGCGACCTGGAATACCAGGAAAATCGAGGGAACGGGAAACTGGATATAGAGAGAGAATTAAAACCCCCACGAGACTTAGTTCCTCGTCAAAAGATCACGCGAAACCTATTGGGAGTATTGGCCGTTTCCGAAATCAACTTGTAAATAAAGGCCCAGTTACACCTGCGAAATACAAGCGCTTGTTGAAAGTGAAACACCAATCGGCTAGGAGGATTTCGATTCGACGTCAAGCGATCGAATTCCTGGTTTCCTATTGGTGTTTCACTTTCAACGAGCGCTTGTAACTCGCAGGTGTATCTGCCGCTCAAGATATTAGCGTTTATTGCTCCTATTAAAATTGGGCATTTTGAATTTCCCGCTCGTTGAGGAAATATTATCGAAAGAGATTAAATCATTCTCAGACGAGTTTTTGCAAACTGCTGTACAATCGATCAACTCTTTGGTTACGAGTGATCGTTAGAAAAATTTGAGCTTTGATCTTTGAAAGTAATAACTATTTCACTGTCAGTACAGGGTTCCTCAAATATAGGTTTAGATCGTATTCGATACATCAAACGGGTGCGATTGTATCGATATCGATTGGTTCAAAACATAAACATAGCCTCAAAAGTAAATTCAGAAATCTGAGAGAACGGGTCTTTTGTAACAGTTTTTTTATTCTTTTGAGTACCAAATGCCAATGCAAAGTGAAATTGTCAGGAAATTTCTCATTTTTAGCTTTTCCAACTTAAATCCTTACAGTTTGGTTTGAGGTTATGTTCTATTGTTTTGAACCAAACGATACATCGAACCGTTATCGAATACGGTCTATTGTCTCTTGTTCTACCAGAAAATTGATTGCATGATTCATCGTTTTGATTAGTGCTTCGGATTTTTTGCTAATCTCTTTCCATATTGGCCCATTTCGAATACTATCGGGAAAGGCAGAAGAAAATCAGCGAAATGACAACAGAAAAATGCTGAAAGAGTCAGGGAGTTGCTGCAATGCAAGCCAGATAAAAATACCGAGGCCTTGAAGTGAAATCCGTTACCAATTTTTTTCTGCCGCAGTTTTTTGCACGGGAGACAAAGGGCGGTCATGAATAATGCCGTAATTACCGCGGGCAAGGCCGACTCCACCTTATGAAGAAAGTGGTGGAGAGGGGCAGGTTGACAGGGGGCATTTCAAAATAATTTTTTTTTAACGTCTTCTGAACGGAAAAGAAACAGTGGACACCCTCCCTCCCCGCGATCAGTGTTCGGAATTCACAGGCGCCAAATGCGCCTAAAAATTCGGCCATGGCGCCTGAAAAATAAAGACTCTGCGCCAACGTGGCCCCTAAAAATTGCCCCCTAAAATCTTGATTTTCATAGAAAATCACATAAAGAAAGAAAACAAATCTATTTGAATCGAAAAAACTCAGAATTTTCAGCACAAGTGAAAGCTTGCTTTTACAATTCTTTACGATTTCATTCTTAGTGCTTTTGTCTTCCCCAAGTTACAGCTACTTACTAGTTCTGTTACGAAAACAGCTTGCGTCCAACTTTTCACCGATTGCGCCTCAATATATAGGCAAAAAGTCAATTTGGCCTCTTAAAAATCTTCAATGGCGCCTAAAAATCGGGCTTGATAGGCCACATGGCTCCTAAAACTCAAAGGTGCGTTTCGAACACTGCCCGCGATGATAGTTTCCTCTAGATGAACCTGTTGTGTAATCAAAGTTGAAAATTAGTGTGTTTTACAACAAATTTTGCTTAGTTGTTGGTCTCATTTTCAATTTTCAGCACAATAGAAAAACCTTAACTATCGTGGTTGGACCCATATCGTTGGCCTAAGTATCCACGCTGTCTTGTACGAAATAATACATTTTTCCCTGATTTCCAACCCTAATTAGTTTTCTATCTGTTGAAAGTGTACGTAGCTCAGCAAGCCTGTAGAATATCGCAAAAACGGTTGATTTGCATAAGAGAATATAAATAGGTCCTTTTTTTATAGTCAAAGGTAAATTTCGTCGATTGTCAACGATTTGAGCAATTAAAAACAGAGTTGTGGGCGGTTGTTGAACATTCTATGGAAAACAGATGACTTATTTCTTAAAATTTTCCGTCCGAAGAGTAAAAGTTCCATTTTCTCCCTGTCTTAATTCTTGGAATTAAACCTCTGTGCTAAGGAAAACTGCCGTATGAACATTCGAAAGTTGCCGAGTTTCCTCCGATTTTTTTAGTTTTGAGAAGAGTTATGAAGATTTTCTCTTGGATTTGTCATAATTTAGATCTGGGGCCTAATTTTGTAGGTCCCTTCTCCGAACTTAGATAATTATATTTAAGTTAGGTGCACTCGACTCCACTTAGGTCCGGTCTAGCGCCTCTGATTGGCCTCTGGTGCGAATTGGTCAACGATGAATGGCGCTTTTCCGTGTGAAAGAGGCGACAAAATTAGTACCACGATCAAGAATAAAATTCGCCACAAAATTCGAAGAAAAATATAGGGTGATTCAGGGTTAAATGGCCAGACTGCATGAGCGTGCTCTATGGGTCAAAATAAGACTTTTTTGCTGTATCAAGTTTTTTTCCAAAAATGCCCCTAGTCGAAGCTACGGCCCCTCCAAAAGTTCGGAAAGTAAATCGTTTTTCCTGAATTTTGGAAACGGTTGTGAACCAAATCTCACGAAAATTTGTACTTGCCTGTACTTTTATTCCCTGAATTCATAAATGATCAAAAAAAAAAAAAAAACAATCGAAATCTCAATTTAAAGAGGGAGTTTGGAGGTGTTTCGACTCTTGCAGTCTGGCCGTTTAACCATGGATCATCCTGTATTCTCCCATTGAAAAATTCATTTTGAATCAAAAGAAATTTGGCAACGTCCGAAGGCTCATACGAGGTTTTTTCTTGGCACAGCGGTACTGTTCTCTTCGAGTATGATTCTTTTTTCTGCATGCTTATTGCTTAAGCCCTTTTGTCGTGTGCATTAGCCGGGCTAATGTGACGACAAGTCCTCTAAGATGCGAGCAATGACAAGGTCAGAGTCAGGAGGCGGACCTGATTTTTTATCATCTCGCCGTAGAAGTCGAAACTGGCCACAAAAACGGCGCGCGACAGGAATCCGGAACAGCTGCACCAACCTGTGTCCGTTCTTCGTTGTTTCCTATGCGCGAGCCGCACTTGCGCTCGTTTTCCTTTGCTTCCTCTTCCCTGCCTTCCTCTTTCTCTCCATCCGCACCGCGGAACCTTACCGCCGTACTTGAAATATCACAGTATCTGTTAAATTTTTGATTTTGGGATTGTTCAAAAATCAACGAAATCGGTCAGTGGTTCTCATTTCTTTTTTATCAGAGTTGCCAAAGTCAGGGGAAACCGGGAAATGTCAGGGGAAACCGTGAAATGTCAGGGAATTTTAAAAGGTCAGGGAAACCCGGGAAATAATGTAAGGGAAAATGACGAAAATGTCAGGGAAAATGTGTTAAATCGCCTTCATTTGCTTTCTAGAAAGGGTTTGAGGTTTTGAACAACAAATTTTACCTGAAAACTATTTTCAATCATGCATTCTTAATCATCCGTCAAATCTTCAGTTGTCAGGGAATTTCACCTAAATGTGTCAGGAAAATCAGGAAAATGTCAGGGAATTTCATTTTCTAAATTCTGTGGCAACTCTGTTTAATGCATTGCCTAAAAGTGTGGACTGAAACAATCTTTCTGGAATTTTTTAAAGTTTTTTTTAAACCCTAAATGGTGCAGAAACGCCGATTTGAAAAAGTAAAAAACAGGACCCATTTGAAACGATATTTTTGGCGGCTCTGCAGTGTGGCTAGGCCAAGCGGGGGAAATAGCGTTTGCTGATTGGCTGAACTCAACATCAGACATAACTATGCTACATCATCTTGACTGCATGAGGGCTTTTGATTGGTCGGATTTTAAGTAGCTTTTTCTCCCCTCAGAGATGATTTTTACTGCACTTGCAAAAAATTCCGGCCTCTACAGTTGTAATCACGGGTTCAATACACATTCCGTCCGTTCCGGGCTCAGAGGTGGGAAATTCCGGGTGGTGGAGCCGCACCTTCAGTTGCTCCGGGATTAGAGGCCGGAACAACGGTCACCACATCCGGAACTTTCGGCCTCTGAGCCGGGAGTGGATGGTATATCTATAATCTATATAACAGCTGTAACACGCAAGTACGACGACGACCGGAGTTTTTATCAGTATGGACTTTCTGGTTTTTCACAAAATTTTACGCCAAAAAAACTACTTTCAAGTATATTTTTCCCTGAAAATTGCCAATAATCAGTCTAATATTTTCATTTCAGCCTTAAAAATCAGGGTAATCATATTTTTTTTATTTCTTTTTTAATCAGTGTTACACGCCCAGATCTCATTCCATAACGTGACAGCGTTGCTCGTGAATAACAGTGCTCCGCGAATTTTTTTAATCCCCCGTGAATCTTGTAAAATTGCATGGCGGAAAGGTGCGCGGCGAACAAAAAAGCCACGAAAAAAATTGATGAGGCGTGTGAGATGTTTCCGAGATGATGGGAGGGGTATCGCAAGGTCCAGCGGAGTCGTTACCGTTCTCCGAGTCAGTTATTCGGGGTTGAGTGGAGCGGTCGCGCGTGGTTTTTTCACTAATTTCCTTTTCGCGAGTTCGATTTCCATCCAATTTCTCTAACGATAGCTTTTGTGTTCGTGTTCCAGAGCGACCGGTGCGGTGCTTCTTGGCGCTCAGCGATGGAGCGGATAACCATGGCTGATTCCGACTCGGATCTCGATGACGAGGTAAGAATTCCAATATTTTTCTCCATGCAGGAGGCTTATAATCGAAATTTATAGTCATAGCTTTAGACAAAAGGAAATTGGAGCTATCGTATATCCACTGGAAAAAAACACATTGGATCTAGAGTCCAGACTCTTAAAAACATCGATAAGAAAAATACTCTTGATTCAATCGGATTTTTGCTTAGATCAAGAACCAAGCCTCTTAATTTGAGCGGATTTCCTTTTGATTCAAGCTTAAATCTGATTGAATCAAGAGTATTTTTTCTTGTCAATGTTTTCAAGAGTCTGGACTCTAGATCCAATGTGTTTTTTTTTCCAGTGTCGCATGGAGGAAATAACTTCGTGCATGGTACCTAAAGTTCAGGGAAATCGAATATTTTTCTCCAGGAGGCTTATAATTGAAATTGATAGACAAAGCTTCAGACAAGAGGAAATTGCAGCTATCGTATCGCATGGAGGAAACAAATTCGTGCATGGTATCTGAAGTTCAGGGAATTACAATATTTTTCTCCAGGAGGCTTATAATTGAAATTGATAGACAAAGCTTTAGACAAAAGGAAATTGGAGCTATCGTATATCGCATGGAGGAAACAACTTCGTACATGGTACCTGAAGTTCAGGGAATTCGAATATTTTTCTCTAGGAGGCTTATTATTGATATTGATAGACAAAGCTTTAGACTAAAGGAAATTGGAGCGGTCATAGATCGCAGGGAGGAAACAACTTCGTGCATGGTACCTGAAGTTCAGGTCATGTGGATATCTAAAAGTTTCCGGATCGTGCATCGGAAAACTGGACCACGTTAAGCAGAAAGGAACCAAGCGACATCAGCCATTGCCAAATTTAATAGGCAACTTACTTTTTTACTTGAAAACAGTCGTGCGGATTTTTCTGCAAATATCAGTGGATTTTTCTGCATATCACGAAGCAAATCCCTTAAAATGTTCAAAGGAATCTGCTCAAACGTTCTCTCGTTAAAAATTGAATTTTCCAGTTAAATTTTGCAATAGCTGATGTGGCTTGGTTCCTTTCTGCTAAACGCGGTACAACTTGAAGTCCAGTTGCCAAATTGAGGGTCGCCACGCGTTCAGGGAATATCTAGAATTGTCAAGGAATTCTGAAAAGTCAGAAAAACCCTTGAAATGTCAAGGAAAATAACGTAAGGGTCAGGGAATAATTATTGAGTCATCTTTACTTGCTTTTCAGTATGGGTTCGACGTTACGGACAACAAATTAAGCGTAAAAACTATGTCAAATTACGTCTTTTCAATCATCTGGCATATTCATGATTGTCAGAAAATTTTACCAAAATTTGTTAGGAAAACAGGGAAATGTCAAGAAATTTCATTTTCTGAATTCTGTGGCAATCCTGAAAATTTCGGGTCACACATCTGAAGCACTTCAGTAGAAACTTATCGGGAGTCAGTCGAAGTATATCGAAGTACTTCAGATATATAGCACGAACTTCGGCGGCTGGACCCTAAATTTTCGGATGCACAATCGGAAGACTTCACGGATCCAGATCCATATGACCTGAACTTCGGGTCTCGTTGCACGAAGTTTTTTCTTCCTCCGTGTGGTTGAAATAAATGGCTGTTATACACTAAAGAGGAAAATGATGGACCAACTAAAGGGTCTTTCGTGGGGTGCCCATATCAATTTTAAAAATCAAACCGCTGTTTGACTATTTATGCAGAAAGGAACTAGGTGAAAAATAATTAAATGGAACTATGATACATGCAAATCCTATCCACTTAGTTCCTTTTTATTCAATTATTTGTCACTTAGTTTCTTCTAGCATGAATACGTCCAATTACGATCCAGTTTAAATAAAAAAAAAAATTCCTCATCCGATTTTGTAAAGAGAGCAAAAATTTCTAAGTGTAGATTTGCATATTTATATCGATGGATACATCTAAAAAATCAATATGTTTATTTATATGGATAGACTTTTCCGAAGACTCGATAGTCGATAGACAACGCAACGAGAGCATGTCTTTTTATTTACTTTCTGGCTTTTTGGGGGGAAATACTTTCGTTGCGTATGAATTTGTAAAAAGCAGAGGCTCAGAGGCAAAGAAAGAGAATAGAGAGTACCGATTATCATGCTTGGGATTCAAACATACGCTTTTTCTTCTAGAATACATGGCGTGTGTATAGTGAAATCAGGCCCCTGTTGTTAGTTGGATTTTGGCCGGATAGGCAACTGAACCAACTGCCTGGTGAAGCGAAGAGTATCGCCGGGATTTGAAGGCGCTCTACGGCGAGGTCTTGCTTTTGAAGTTCTACATCAATAAAAACTTTACTATGCTTTCTTTAAATTGTTTATAATGAATATTTAGATAAATCTCTATCTTCTGTTTTTATTGCTATATCTATGGATGTATAAATCAAATAAGTAATTAGCACTACAGGATATAAATAGACTCATCGATTATTTAGATGTATCCATCAATAGAATTTGGATTGTTTGCCAAAACTGAGTAAATGTTCGCAACAGAGTTATTTGAGTGAAATTCCCAGCGATACATGCAATAAAACCTGATTAATCCTTGGGACTCCATGAAGCCAAGGATGGCTAAGCCGTTCAGAAGAGGATCCTTCAGTGATCGTACTCTCCCTACGCGGAGAAAAAAAACTCGTGCGTGGGACCCGAAGTTTAGGTCATATGGATCTCTGAAGTTTTCAGATTGAGCATCTGAACACTTTAGGTCTAGCTGCCGAGGTTCGGATCACACATCTGAAACTTCAGTTCTTACATCTGAAGTACTTCGGTTCTCATATCCGAAGTACTTCGGTTCTCACATCTGAAGTACTTCAGATGTAAAAACCGAAGTTTCAGATGTATGATCCGAACCTCGGCAGCTAGACCTAAAGTGTTCAGATGCTCAATCTGAAAACTTTAGAGATCCATATGATCTAAACTTCGGGTCCCACGCACCAGTTTTTTTTCTCCGTGTATAAAGCATGGTATGTAGGACCGTGAATAACGGAGGAAAACCAGGATTCATTAGGGAATGAAAAATCTTAGGGAAAAATCCGGAAATCGGGAATCTTCTCTTCTGCTGCTTCGAACAATTTCGTTTTCAAATGCGGAAATTTTAAGTAGGTATCTCTTGTTATTGAGGTTTGTGTTATCGCACTTGAGCCGCTATTATTAATTAATCTCAAAAAATTCAAATCATCATGCTTCAATTCATGCATTCCCTAAGTAAATTCTCTAAGTGAGCTCATGTATTTGATTTTTTAATTAAAATTGAGACGCTTTCAATGACCAGATAATATAAACATCAGAAAAGCTCCTTGAATTGAAAATGTGAATGTGCGCTAAGGAATCTGCCGGAATATTAAAAAGAAAATCTACATTTATTCCTGGAACTCTGGAAATTCAGGTGGTTTTACCCAAGAAAATCTTGGGGAAGTGGGAGAAAACTTCAGTTTCTCATCAAGGAATGAGCTCCTGAAAATCAGGGCAAAATCCGGGAATGAGCGTGGGAAAGAATTCTCGACACAATATGCTTTAAAAATAGGTACTTTTCTAACAATCATCAGCTATCCCAGGTAATTTTCCCTCTTGGAGGCATATTTTGCTCCATGTAATCACACTTTGTCCCCCCCCCCTCAAACCTGCCGTTACCGCGTGCGTTACGGCACAGCGCAAGTTACAAAAGCCCGCGCCGCGTTGTACCGCACAGGTTTTTTCAGCGCAGCGTTGACATTTCGGAGCCAGACGAATATTAAGTTCCCATCCGCACTTGCACTTTTAGGTGCAGCGCGCGGCTTAAACGATCGGCGGCGTGATTAGCTCGGTCAATTACATAACCGAGTTGCAAGCAATTAGTCGAGCAAGGCCAAGGGCATGCCGCTTGCATTCGGTCCGTACGACTCTCTTCTGCTGCATTTATACATTTCGTCTGCGTTTCCAATTCAATGAGACTTGATGACACCTATTAATATGATCGCCAAAAAACTCGTCTTCGTTTGAACACCGAATAAACGCTGCGCACGCTTACTCACCTGGTGTTTGCTCATTACTCTCGAGATGGGATTACAGATTTAGTATTATTTTCTAGCAATGAAGCATCCAATTTTTCGTTTACCTATAATGTATCTGTCGCAGGCAAATAGTCAAATCAGGCATTTGGCTAAATGCCTAGGAAAATAGTCAAATACTCTTACTTAGACTGAAATCCTGATTATTTTGCTAACTGTTGACAAAATAATTGTCTGATCGCGTGGGAAGAAATTCTCTTTCAAAATTTGTTTCATACAATAATAAATAAGTTTTTTGTCCATGGATGCATGTCTATCCCAACATGAAAAAAACTCTAAGAAGTGGCCCGAACTGTAAGTAACAAGGTGGAGAAATGGTGCTGGCTTTGTATTTCTTAATTCTTCTTTCTCCTTAATTTCTTAAATTTTCTTAATTCTTCTCCTTAATTTCTTGGCTTTGTTTCCCCGCGAAATGATGTGGACCCAGCACCATTTCTCCATCCATCCCAAAATATACAGCATTTTATAAAATGAATAGTTCTGACAATTTGGACGTTTGAAGAAATATTAGGAGAATTTTTGAACGGAAAATGCAATCATAGTCTGTACTTTTATGGATTTTAACTCTTAAAATATTCGAAATTCGAGAGGTCTTTCTGAAAACACAAGGCACCTCGTGAACTCTGAAAAGTTGACTGTCTTCCCAGGCATTTTTAAAATGCCTGATTTGACTATTTGCCTGCGACATATCTAAAGGGTGGTGAACTGGTAGTACGCAAAACCAGAAAAAAAATATCTAACCGTGAAGATTGATTATTTAAATTGAAAGACAAATCGATAGACAAAGGATACAAAGGGAAAATGGGGGATCCTATCGGTTGAAACGGGTGGTCGTCATAGACTGGGAAGGAAAATGATGATGGACTATGGGTGTCTCGTGGGCTGCCGTCAGTTAGTCTATTACTTATCTCCTTTGTTCATTACAAATGGACCTTTTGCAGGTGTCTGAAATCAGATAAATTTTGTGTCTAAGTGGAAACTGCTGAGTCAACTGAGGATAGCCGTGGCTCATAAATCTAACAATCATTGGAGGAAATATGACAGAGTTATACAACCTGTTAAAATACATGTGTTGAAATGAGAAATGCCGCCAGATGACGTCACTAGGTGGCATTTTCTCACTCATGTATGGATTTTTAGTCTATTTCCCGTCAGAAAAAAAATTGCAAAATCAAATTGAGCACTCAGACAAAGCAATAAAAAAAATTGCGTGCACATTTTCTATTAGATGGTCCATTTTCTCTTTGTCTATATAGAATTTTCCATTAATTTCATCAATCAGCCCGCAGGACGCCTTTATTTTACGCAAACTGATGACGTTGGCTAAAAAAATTTCAACTTACTATTTTATTTTAGTCTACAATTTATTACACTATATCGACGGTGAAACTATCAAACCACGTATCTCGTTTGCGGTGTTTAAAAATCTACGCTCGCATTTTATTTTTTTGAGGTAGACCAAATCAATATCATTCCTTGAAATTTTCACAGAATTTTCTCCGCACGAAGAGGAAAAATCACAGAAATTTTCAAGACTGGACGTTAAGTAGTTTTTCATTTAAAAAATAAAGTAGGTATGACAGGAAGTCTGCGACGTCGCAAACCGAGATACGTGGTTTGGTAGTTTCACCGTCGATATTTGAAAATGTATTAATACTAACCACCGCTTTTGTTTTCATTTCAGTTTGAAGATGCCTTCGAGACGCAGCCTATGTAAGTACTCTCTAGAATAAGTTTACCATCTTCGTAGTAATTGGGTCCAAGCACTTTGCAGTGATTATCGTTGAGTTATGCTCACGATTGTGACAAGTCACGGTGGTAATTGTCGTACGTCGCAGTTTCATCTCCAGATCTTTATCTCCTCACAGCGTTTCTAGCTTTTCCGCTTCAACCGTCATTTACGGCCAAACAAATCCCAAGAAGAAGCGATTTGAAGTCATTTAGTGTGCAAAATCCATTTAAAATCGCAACTATAGGAAAACTTTTTGGTTTTAGGAGACTTCAATTTCTATCAACTAAAAATATTAGTAGAAAAAACAATACATCTCGGACTAATCAATATTCAGCTTCATTCCTAATTAACAAGCAGGGTGTCCGGAAATAGTACTGATTTTTTAAGGGCGGTCCGGAAGTACTGAAGAAGTGCAGAAATTTCGCAAGAAGGTCCGGAATATTTTTCATGTTTTGTAATTTTTGTCGCACTTTGAGCGAGAAATTCAAATTGTTGAAATTTTTCGAATTTCGTCAAATGGCGGCACTGAAAGAGTACTGAATTTTCCCGTAGAGGAAGTACCAAATGTCTTCGGAATGTACTGAAAAAGTACTGATTTTTGGCCAGCCTGTCTTAGAAGACACCCTGTAGTCGAAAAGACAATATATCTTGGATTAATTAATATTCAGATTCTTTCCTGATCAACAAGCCTGTTTCGGCGCCTACGAATAAAAGATGCTGTAGGCGAAACGTAATGCACGAAAAATTTGTAGGTAGAGCCTTGATTTCTTCTGTCGCGACATGGACCTTGCTCTATCCGGCGTTTTGAAGTGAGTGCAAGCTAGTGGAAGAGAATTTCGCTGTCGCCACACAAAAACAAAAGAAAAAATATGGTTCAGTAAAAAAGTAAATGTTTGGTTCCTGGAAACTTCTAGATCCATGCAGGATTCCCAACAAGAGGGCTATAATTTAAACCTTGGTCACTGACCCGTCTAAAAGGGAAAACCTTAAAAATATATTTTGAATTTGAAAGAATACGGAACGTATACTTTACAATTCTGTCGTGCTAAAGAAGAACGCCGTATGAGCCTTCAGACGTTGCCAAATTTCCTTTGATACAAATCGAATTTACTGAGAAAATTATGCATTATTTTCCAAAATTTTCAGACAATTTTGAAGGCATATTACATTTAATCAGGCAGATTACATTTAATCTAAAATATTTAAAAATTGTAGGGAAAAATATGCATGAATTTCGTCAAAAATACATGTTTTAGCAAGGGAAATTTGGCAACTCTCGAATGTTCATATGACGTTCTTCCTTAACCCGGCGGAATTTGACGTATTTATGCTTAAAGGAGCTATGTAGCACGCAAACCCTATGCACATAGTTCCTTTCAGCATAAATACATCCAACTCAAAGGCGGAGTCGGCTAGAGCTTTATGTGAATTGGTGAGGCGATAAGTGTATGAGTCAAAGTGTATCAGTAATCAGTTTATTATCGTCAGTGTCTACAACTGAAAGTGATTACTGTCACTTCGTAATCAAAACGCGCTGAAAGAAAGTGCGGAAAAAGAAGAAGAAACGAAAATATTATTATCTTCTTTATGCCAGATGTGCGGCATCGGGAAATCCTATAGGATAGATTAATGTAACCTAATCACCGTGCTCAAACGGTGCAAGTTGAAAAATGCGCACTTCAGGCAGCGACGTTGTATCATAAAATTGCTTCGGAAAATTTGTATCAATTTTCTTGGAGAAAAATGGGAATGATGAATAATCGGAGATGCTTAAACGTTGCAATTGAGATACGCACTAGGCCCTAATTTGATGGCCAGGCGAGTCTAGGATAACTAAGTCATCCCCTTTTCAGAGTTACAGGACTTCAAAGTTTGGGCCGAAAAACTGCGTTTCCTTGATTGTGACGACAGCCTGTTGTAAATGAGAATGCTCGAAGATTGGCACTTCAGTGTGATTTTTTACGCACTGAACACATTGCTGACCTAAAAAAACTGATATTATAATATGAAGGGTGTGCTGGGGGAGGGGCTATAACTCTGAAGGCGGGGATTTTTTGGGGAAAACTTTATATAACAGTAAAGTTCAATATGCCCAAAAATCTATTCTGAAAAAGTTCGCGCTTCATTTTTGGACACCCCTAATCATATGGGTCCTACAATCAGTCAGATATATTAGTCAAGGGTTAATGCATGATTTCCGTGCTATTCTCGTTTGCAAAAGCTCGTTTTTCATTGGTTTTTGTCTCTGTTCTGTGACAGCCCGTGCGAAATGGATTTGGATACAGCCCTGGACGAGGCCAAGACTGCGATCAACCTATTCTTCAATAACAAATTCAACGAAGCCAAAGAAATGATGAAACCCTGGTAGGTCGTCGTGCTCAGCCGTTTTACTTCTCGACTAGTTTCATCAAGTGGGGCGCTGGAATTAGATACCCCTTAAAGTGTGGTCGTATCGTTTAGCCCCTCCGTATCCTTTCGTGAGAGCTCTCCAAAAAGTCCCTGCTCTAACTCCCAGCATTCATAGAGATGTAAAATGACATCCCACGGAATATGTTTTTAAGAAATTTCACTCCTCTGAAAAGTGAAGTTTCATTTTCCATCAAATGTGGGGAATAATCCACGAGGATAGGGCTGCAACTGCAACCCTCCATAGGAAAAAGGAAGAAGGAAGAAAGAAAATTCATGAAGAGAATTCGAGACTCGATTCCTATTTTTTTTTAAAAATTGAGAAAATATTTTGTTGTTTCTATTCGTCTCGCGGAATTCTGAGTACCGTGCAGAAATTTTAAAAAAAATTAATGAATTTCCATTTTGCTGAAAAGTAAAAGCGGACATGAGGGTGGGGGGGGGGCCCTCAAACCAGTTTGTGACATAATCCACTTGATTTTGTATTATAGGGTACGAAACTTCATTTTGGAATTCGCCCAGTTCCTTTATTTTTAATGTATCTATCCCTAAGAAACCATATTCATTACAATTTTTTCCATAAAAGTAAAAAATGACTGAATACGTCAATTTCAGCTCTTGATGAATCCCTAAATTATGGGCTTAATCATATTTTAGGTCAAGCTTTCCCTGACTGGAGTCGGTCTGTCCCCTGCTCATGATTTAATATGAAAAGAGTCAAAAATTTTAAGAATTTACACGAATCTCATGGATCACAGTAAGTTTAAACTGATGTTGCGGGACTGAAAATTGAGTTTTTGTTATCAACCCCCTCCCCCACAACATTATTGAGCTTTATTGCGAATCGCTAGTGTCTCTATTCTGTTCTAAATGAAGGGGATGTATCCCTTTTTTTCTCTTTCAGGGTTGGAACCAGTATGTATCACACAATAGGGAATTCTGTATTCGATTTCTTAGAGGCTGTCCTAACTTTTAACCAGGTATTAAATTGTTCAAAATCTTACCAAGTCTGTCCTTTCGCTTATTCCGTCTCATATCACTCAGCTTTTTGCATTATTTTTACTTTTTTGCTGTTTTCTGATGCTCTCAGTTTTTAATCTGTTTTTCCGTGATTTTTTACATCAGCTTATACATTTGTAAATACTCCTCGAAACTAACAGCTGGCTTTCTAAATTTTGCCGTTTAAATTTCTTTTTTTCTTCTAAGTTGTAAGCTTCATGTCTCAGTTTGGAAACAATTACTTCTGTTCGTTTTTCATTCATTTTATTAATATTTTAAAAACTTCGTTTATGCTTGACAAGCTTCGACGCTTAAAAAAGTTGAAGTTGAAGTTATAATTTCGAAAAACGCTCGATACCATGTTTTTTTATCTGCTATGGTAAGGAAAAACGCCGTATGAGCATTCAAACGTTCCGAAATTTCCACGGATGAACCATTCATCTGGGAAGGAAATCAAACATATTTTTCCTTGAAATTTTCAAATATTTTAGATTGAAGTGCGAACAAAATCATCTGAAAAATTGGAAGAAAAATACTCACAACTTTCGAAATTCGTCGTATTGTATCAAGAAATGTCGCAACGCCTGAAAGTACCCACGGCGTTTTTCCTTAGCACGACAGTCATATTACAACCTCTTTGCATTTTTGCCTTAGTCCAGGATAACTGGGAAATCCGGAAAGTATCAGGGAAAATGACTAAACCAGTAGGGAATAATTGATGAATCTCCTCCATTTAGGCTGCAGAAAGTGTTCGACATTTTGAACAACAAAAGTTGCATGTTCGAGTCAGGAAGCAGACATTTTTTTGCAACATGCATATATCGTCCAGTGTTAGGGAATTTTGCCAAAATTCTTCAGGGAATTCAATTTTCTAACATCTGTCGCAAACATGTCTTCATAGCTTGTTGCTCTAGTCATCAATGCACGATTTGACAAAACACAACTCGTTGTTTCCCAGACGTGGGAAATCCATTCGTGACTCCATTCCAAGATTGCAAAATTTACCTAAAAATTCAATTTTTTTACTCAGAAGTATACCCATTCAGCAACTAAACCCCAAAATTTTTAAAAGTCCAGAATGAGATCAGAGGAAAAGTTAGAGAAATTTTCAGTTAGAAATGCCCAAAATTATCCTGGTAATGCGAGGAAAAATTAGGCAGTATAAAAATGTAGTCACGATCTTCGTGAGGGAAACGGGGGACTGACGTATCCCGAAGAAAACTCGCGAAACCAACCGGTCGCATGCTCGTCCGTCATAAAAGTTCCTCGCATCCATTAACATCTTCGCCCTACAATGCGTCATACCTTACAATTAAACTTATGTAACTCGCCATTGAACTTGCACTCCAAATTACACTCTCCGCCATTCTTTTATTCACTAAACTTAGTCCTTCACCTTCCGTACGCATCCTTTTACGTTTCAAGGTCTCTGCACTTTTCTCAGCCCTCTTGCTGTTTGTTAGCTTAACCGTATTTTTGCATTTGATGCAGGACAGTTATTTTGGGTTCTTTTCCCCTAGTCCGGATTCAGTTATTTACCACTCGGAGGCTTAGTCAGGTTCGAACATCCGCGGTAATTCGGGTCGTTTTATCGTGGTCAATCCGAAGTTAGTTGTTTTTGTCCCAAATTTAAAATTTTGAGCGAAAGAATAAACATTTTTCACTTACTGAAACTTTCCCTGTACACTTTATTACGCTAGTACTTTACATGATAGGTGTGGGATTGGTTCGGAACCTAGGTTCGGCCGATTGCGGCGAATCGAACCGCGGTTATTCAGACCGCGGCTATCCGCACCGCGTTATGTAGACCGCGAACGAACCGCATCGCAGCTAACCCAACCCCGGTTATCCAAACTGCGGTTAATCCAAACTGCGGCTAATCGAACCGCGGTTCGAATAATCGCGGATAACCCGAATCGCGACTAATCGAACCGCGGTTATTAAGACCGCGGTTATTCAGACCGCGGTTATTAAGACCGCGGTTAATCCAAACTGCGGCTTATCGAACCGCGGTTTGAATAATCGCGGATAACCCGAATCGCGACTAATCGAACCGCGGTTATTCGGACCGCGTATAAACGTGATACTACCGCATTATCATTCTCTGTTCTCAACCGCATCACGGAGTATGAATTGATACCTTTACCTACTGTGTTTGTCTCTGTTGTCAATACATGATTATTGTGATTTTCTTTGGAAATGTACTAATTACTTCTGTTACTTTTACTCTATAGCATAGTATCCAAAAAGCGGGAGAGTCACTGAAAGATGCCATCCAACTATGCAATTACTATCGGAAAAAGAACACCTTCTCCGAATCGATAGGGAAAATGGTTAGACGTACCAACTATGATGTTTACACCAACGGTAAGTTTACTCTATTGAGACTCAACAATGATGCACGCTCCTTTCATTGTGACTACTATACTGAGAGTATGTTCTATGAAGGTATCGACTTGGTGATAGATATGGATTTATTTCCACTGGTAGCCTGGAGATATGTAATGGTGATGTTTGGATCCATTTCGGTGCAACCAAAACATATTATATGTATTATGGAGAGATCCTACCAGATGCTATACCTGTCCCTACAGATGCTCCAAGTCATCATATCAAAACAGATATCAAGTATTCGATAGGTCGGTTGGTTATCAATTTATTCTCATCAGAAGCATTAAAAGAAGTTGTATATATGCACATCGGTTTGATGTTGAATTAGTTCAAGCTTTTACATAATTTACATTAAATTAAATGTCATAACTGATTTAGTTTTACATAAAATATTTTACGTTCTCTAAAATTGAACTAATTTTATCTGTGAAACTAACTTTGTTTTTTCTTTTGTTCATCATTGCAGAGGAAGTTCATGCTGAGCTGTGTTTTGCAGAATCGTTGCTCTTAAAAGCTTTACTTTCATTCATTGAAGATGAAACACTAGTCAGTTTTATTAGAGCTGGACTGAAAATTCGTTCTTGTTTTAATTCTTATAAGTAAGTTATTTTTTTGCATTCTATAATTTCTCTCTTTGGAAAAAACAGTAGTAGTTAGTACTGTCCGCTTTTAATATTTCTAAAACAGGAACCCTTTTGAACATTTGTTAATTTTTCAGTCCTAAAGTAAATAATGTATTCAGTGCTCAGTGGAAAGATTTTCCAACAGTGCTGAAAATAAAACATACAAAAAGTATCTTCATAATTTTGTTCAGTGATGATGGCAGTTTTTGTCATAATGGAAAATTAAAAATGAAAACTACCACAGAAAACACTGGCACAACTTGTGTGTATGTCGGACATTGCAGGAAAAATGAGCCAAGCAATTAGCTATCATGACAAATATTCTTGGCCTTGTATTTGTCTGTCCTGCTCAGATGAGCACAGTGCATTTTAATAGTCATGATGAGCTGGTGGATTTTCTCAGTTCAAAAGTTCATATGAAACTCAAACAGGTTGTTTTGCACAGGCAATTTTTTCTCAGCCTCCATTTGGTCATCAATCTTAGTGGGGGCAGCTTTGTCTAACTAATTTGCCTGGTCAGAAGAGATGGTTTTTTTTTTCCCAGAAATTCAGCAAAAAACTTTCAATAGTCATAGAGATTAAGGCAATCTGAACCTTAATAGAGCGTCACTGCTAATTATATGTGAATATCACACAGAACTTAGTACAAGTTAGAAGTTGTTAACTTAGTATAAGTCTTTTGATTTAAATAAAAAGTCCAATAGCCATTAAGAAAATAAAAGGAGTCAAATGACAACTAAGTCAACTGGCAACGCTGCGACTGGAATCTCAGTTGCCGTGTCAACTAATTTGCAAGGTGGACGTTCAGTACTTAACTTTAAAGAATGATTCTGTTATTGCTTTTATTTTTCTTTTCTCCATAAATACAGAAGTATTAATTTTTCTTTCTCAATGAGTCATTCCTGTAGCTTTTTAAATTAACCCTCGCTATTCTTTTTGAATGTATATGTCACCATTTGATTTTCATCCATTTTGCTCTTTTATTTCAGGGAATGTAGTCATATTTTAAATCATAGGAATTGGGCCAAGAAAGAACCTCACAAAATACACTTTGAAAGTGGAGTTCGAGTTGGAATAGGTGCTTTTAACCTAGTAAGTAGCCTCCCTGAATTATTTTGCACTTCTAGAAAGAGAGTCTATTGAAAATACATACATAAATTGGTCAAAAGACCTCCCTCCCCCCTCTTCCACATAAAAAACAAAGATTGATGAAATGGAATCCCCACTCAATTTGTGTGTCTTTTTATTATGTACGAAGACCTATCAATAGCGAAACTACAGGAATGCTTAACTTGTTTATAGTGTTTCAAAATCTCTGCTCCTATTTTATTTTACCAAAAAAGAACGTTGCCAACACTATTGCTTGAAATTTCCACAGAAAATTCCTCACACAGAGAAAAAAATCACCAGTTTTCAAGAAATGACCTTAAGTTGTCTCAATTTTGAAAATAAAACATGATAGGAAGACTGAGAGAATAATCTAAAATAGGGATCTAGAAGTAAAGTCTGCATTCGCTCGGCAGAGCCGTGGACTAATCACAAGTAGTGGAACTTCGATTCGCTGAAATTGCCATATATTCTCATGGGGGGATCCTGCTTTTGCATGAAACATTGGCTGGGAGTTTCTGTTGTTTTTGGACATAAGAAGGAGGATGCAAGTACTCATTTTACCTCTAGATCCGTTCCAAATGCCACGTAAATCATATTACTTGAGACATTTTCTCATTATCATCTTCATAGAAGCCACTTTCTCAGCGTTCTCGGACCTTCCGTGATCTCTAACTGTTACAAGCCCTTATCGTCCCATAGCCATTCAGGGAGTTGGCACGCCCTCATTTCATGTAAAATCTCCTGTTGTCACACTTTCACTCAGCGTCCTCTTCATTTCTTCCCAGCTATCCTGGTTTTAATTTTTTTTTCTTTTTTGCATTGCAGATGATCTCTCTTCTTCCTACTAGGATAATTAAGTTATTGGAATTTATAGGATTCTCTGGAAGTAAAGTAAGTTTTCTTCTCAACTTGTCGCTTGGCTGACAAAAGGGCATAACTACAGTTTGAGATGAACCGAGGAAAGCATTGAGTTATATGGATGAAATGTCTCATTGCGAAGAGTAGTTCAGTGTTGATGCTTAAAAGTTGGCAACACTGGTTTTCCTCCATTTAAGTATATGTAAAACAATTGATTCTTGGTGAGACAGCTTGCCTCACCTAAAATCGATGTTTTTATTGGATTTAAATGTAGAAAAAACAGTATCGCCAACTTGGAAAATCACCACTGGTGTAGTTACATCTCTATGTCAGCAAGGCGATGAATTGCTCACTGAAGATTTTTTTCTTGTCCTCTTTTGCCTGTTCTTATTTATAAGTTATATTGTCTGGAATTTATGTCTCTCTTTTCATCATAGAAATCCCATTCAAAAATAATAGTATTTTTCAGTTTTTTTAAGTTTTTGTTGCAGAAAAATTATAAAATGAGAAAAATGTTTTGCAACAAAGCTTATAACATCTAGTAAATTCAGAGCTCAGTTGTTGTAACAATGGAGCAGTGGTAAGGAATTTTTGCAGGGTTGTAATTCAGTCATTCTGATGTAAAATTTCGTGGAAAAACCAAAGAGCTCATCATGAAGTTCAAAAAATCATATTTAAAGGGAGGAAAAGCTTAGGAGGAGGATAAGGATTTTGAACAAGCTTTTTGTGCAGTAAGAACAGGAATCTCGAATTATTTCGATTTTGATACGTGTTTGTCAAACTTTGTCAAGGAGGAACAAGAATTTTTCCCTCCGTCTCACATTAACCTTTCTAGTTCTTATAAACTTAAATAATTGATATTCGCTCATGTCTGTTGCCATTTTCCGTGACATCTTTGAAATTAATTTTTTCAAACTGCTTTTCTTTACTTAATCTCATGCGTTTTTTTTTTTTATTTATTTCAGGAACTAGGATTACAAGAATTAGAAGCCAGTTATGGTTTAACTCAAGGTCTGAGACAAGTCTTATCTGTCATGACGCTACTAAGTTATAATCTTATTGTCGTCTATGTTTTTAGTCATACCGATGGTGATTTGCAATTTTGTGATACTATTCTTAAAAAACAATTGATGGTAAGTACAGTTCAAACGAAACTACATAATGTGTCTTCTACTTAGTTCAGGCCATTTGACAGAGAATGAGTCCTTTGTTTCCCCCAATTATGCGATACAACTTGTGTGGATTTACAGCTTCATGTCATAGCTCTGCACAAGCGGTTCTTATTCTTGGCTTTGGGAAATATCTCATCTCACAACACCTGAAAAATAACATGTTCTACAAATCCAGGTCAGGACAGAGGGTGCTCCAAACTGTTGTCCGGAAAAAGAGTCGCAGTGTTTTTATCGTTCCAACTTCATGAAACCAGATCAGATGGAACCACTGATCCCTTATCAGATTGCAGCTTGATTGAATTGAAAAGGACAGGCAGACAGAATTTAGGCAGTTTTGTATTGCTGCAACTCACAAAATATCAGTGCATGCTGTGCTCTGAAAAAAATAAGGATTCACTCTTGTTTTGGTTTCAAGGGCAAGACAGAATAAGGTACGAGCAAACCGTGGTGATAATCGAGATTGATAGACAAAACGATAGACAAAAAAGAAAAAGAGAAAATTAAGTGACCCTATGGTGGTGGGTGGTTGCATTGAACTAAATCATTTTCTACCCATATACGGTAACAACTACCCGTTTTATCGAATTGCGACATTTTTCTTTTCGTATTCTTTGTATTTAGGTTTGTCCATCAATTTTGAACGTAAAACAAGTTATGAACTCTCAGACTTAGACAAATTTCTTGTGATAGTATACGAAGTTTTTAATATTCTTGTGACTTTTTTCAATTTTATTAGGATTTTTTTCTAATTTTTCCCAATCTATATAAAATATCAGATATAATATTCAAATCTTTTCTCAAAAATTAATGTTTTATGCAAGGAGCTTTTAAAAGTGCATCAATTTTTTCCCCGAACCATATAGAGATTTTAAAGTGAACTGGCTTATACCTTGAATTACAGAAGTTGGAATAAGTGAGAGACAGCTGTACATTAACAACATTCCACTCTCTAAAGTATCGAATTAAAATTCAGATAACCTCGTTGCCCTTCGGATATATTTTATTATGTATAAGAAATACTGAAATAATAAATCAAGTTTCTATTTTTTTCCAGTTGTATCCTGAGGGAGCTTGGTTTCTCTACTTCAAGGGTCGTCTAGAATTTATGAGGGGTAATCTGAAGGAGGCCAATTCGTGGTACACCAAGTCTTGGAAATCTCAAAACACTTGGGTTCAATTCCATCACATCTGTTTCTGGGAACTTCTGTGGACCAATAGGTATTTAGCTCTTAGAAGATTATCATGGTCTCACTCTGAGCCAGAAGAGAATTGATGATTGTATGTTGCAACTGCATAGTCGAATAATCCGAATTTTACTGAGGGTAGCATTTGCAACAGAATGCCATTAAGTTTCCATGATATCAGATTTTTTTTTTTGTTTGCGATACATGTAGTAGTAAGATGATTGCATCTAAACTGTTTGTGAATGATTGCAATTTTATCGCAACTTATAGGAAAATAATTTTATGCATACTTTTCCTCAGGAAAATTCAGAGTGTTTCTTTTGATTTTTAAAGTTTGGTAATGCATTTTCTGTTGATAAACATAGTTACTTTATTGATTTAAAATGAATTTCTATGAGACACTCTCAATCATTTTGGAGTCTGCTTAATTTTTAAGTAATTATATAATAGAAAAAACTGCAAAACATCAGTCACAAGAGCAGCTCCTTTTGCTTTTGCAACTATTAGATAATACTTTCATCAAATATGTTGCAGTCTCTGGTTCCTCATTTGCTTGCCTTTTGCCTAATTTATTTTTCCATTTTTCGTTTCAGTATTAATTTAGATTGGAAAGAAGCCAATATTCATGCAACCAGTTTGTTGAATGACAGTAGATGGTCCAGGACAATCTACAGTTATCACAAAGTCTCCATCATGCTTATGTATTTTGACGACCTCTCTGGTGAAGAGCAACAGGCCGTAGTAAATTTAATGAGGTAATTTTTATCTTTTAATCTCCAAAAATGCCCCAATCATTTATTAATTGTCTTTAAAGCTAAACTATTTTTTCCTAGGAACTTCAATAAAAAAATGTACGTATGTACATGTTCATACAATACTCCTCCAGAGTTTAAAAAGGGATAAGGAATTCTCGTTCCCAGCACTCAATTTTCTCTGAGAAACTTCGACCCTTCGTCACATTTAAGTGAGTACTTGCCACCAGAATTAATTTTGACCTTATAGTTGTCGGTCACTTTCATCAACTGTCCTTCATCAGTTTTCAATTGTGATTTTCTGATGCTAATATAATTGTCATTTTATTCAGGAATGTACCTCGTTGGAAGCAGAGGATTGCGGGCAAATCGATTCCGATGGAGAAATTTTGCGTAAAGAAGTCTAAGAGATTCTTCTTGCAGAACAACAAGTTGATATTGCCTGCCTTGGAACTTATCTATGTTTGGAATTTGTTCAAAGTCATAGGAAAGAAGCGAGAGTTGAGTGATCGATTTTATAAGGTTATCTCTGACGCAGAGCTCAAATTTGAAAAAGACCCTGGTGAGTTCAAAAGCATCTACCTATTTTATTACATTTCATTCTTAATTTGACGTATTTATGCTAAAAGGAACTATTTTGCATGTAAACCTATGTACATTTCTTAGCATAAATAAGTCCAATTAGTGTCCATCTTGGAATCATATTGACGGTAAAACTCTCAAATTATGTATCTCGGCTTGCAAAATTGTAGACTTCAGATATACTTCATTTTTTTAAAGGAAAGCTATTCAGTATCAACTGTTTTTGCTAAGATATCACTGAGCCCATAAACTTCTTTTTTGTACTCGCGGAACTCTTTGCTATCTCAGCAGTATAATTTAGTCTATGGGAATGCGTTTAATGCAATCTGTAACCAAGGTAGATGCTCCAATGAGGAAAAAGACTTGGAACAAGGGAAGTCTGAAACTCCTTTTTTTTTGATGTTGTGGCCACTCTCTGTAAGACATAAATTGGAATTGTGTTGTGATGTGTCCTATTTCCCCAAAACTGTGGGTTTACACTTACTGTTTTCTATGATAGCACAGCAGTATTTATAAATTGGTCCATGAATTGGTCGTGTCAGGTGGACATTGACATTCTTCTTTTCATGATCTCATCTGGCCATCAGGAGTGCATGGTAGTATGTATATATTCTTAGGCTGTACAAAAAAACTTTCTTAGTCATCACAAGTCATAATCATGAAAGAATCTTGACTATTTTTGTGTAATTTTTCAGAACAATATGGTTCAGAATTTGAGGCAGATAATCGTGCTCTACTCTACTTACTCAAAGGTGCGTGTTTGCGTCGAATGAACAATCCCATGTTAGCAGAGGAGAATCTCAGGAATGTTGTCGCTCTGGAGAAGAAAATCAAAGAGGACAACTATTTAGTGCCGTATGCTCTGGTCGAGTTAGGCATCATGTTCCACGAAGGTGGCGACAATCAGAGAGCTATCCAAACTTTAGATGACGCCAAGTAAGTGAATATTGTCTCTTTCTCACTAAAAAATATCTTATTTTACAACATAGTTTGTTGCCTCAGGTGTCCTCCAAAGTTTTGGCAAGTTTAACCACATAAACCATAGATATGTTGTCAAAGTGAACTTATCTTATTCTGTTTGGTTCCCCTGTTCGCTTAAAGCAACTCAGTCGATGAGCATTGATTAGAAATGTTTGAACATTCATACGGAAAATACATCAGTCTTAGGGTAATTAAAGAGAGATAAATAGCGCTGAGAGAGTTCATGAATTATGTAACGCACTTTTTCAACATTGTTTATACCCCTATTTCTTGTAACATTTTTGTAATGTAGGTCCCTATCCTTTAACGCATGAAAACAAAATTGCTTAACACTCTCCTCCATCCCCCTCCCCCCAGCGCGTTTCATAAGTTACGAACGGCCCTGACCATTTGGCATTAGATAATTCTGTTTCCAAATGGTCCAAAACAGTTAACTTCTACAATGTGCCTCAACCAACTTTATCATTTTCTTTTAATATTTGCATATAAAATTAAGAACTTTTACAGCTCCATGAATATGTTCTCATTTTATGCTGCAATCTACATAATTTTCAAAGTTTTTTTTTCTTTCTTTTCCTGTTAATCAAAATCATGCATGAATACCTGCTAAAAAGTCAATGTATCCACGTCTAAACAATTTTCAGCCCCTCTCCCTCCCCTCAAAAATAACCCAGCCCTTTTTGACGGAAAAAATCAAACCTTGTTTTTGTCATACTAATCATTTTGATTTTTTGATTCCAGGAAAAACTACACGGGTTATTCTTTAGAGTCAAGATTACATTTCCAGATGCATTCTGCAATGATGGAGCTACAGAGCCTGAAGCATTCGAACAAAAACTAGTATTTCTTTTTTTTTTTTCTTGTACTTGTTTAAATGAGTCATTCCAGTCTTAGAAACAATTCGACACTGTTAATTTTATACTTTTTCAAAGTTTGTTCCGATTTTTCTTTCCTTTTCTGAAGGATTGTAAGCTTACTGCATAATGGAAATTTAATTTTTAGTGGAATGATCAAGACAAAGTCACGGAAGCTTAGTGAAGCCATCATTATTGCCTTGGTCACAGTTCTTTATCAATTTTTTCATTTTTCTCTACTTGTTAAGAAACCGAATGACAAACCACTTATTATCATATCGGTAGCTAAAGTGCAAAATCATTTATCTCTGTTTGCGACGTTGCAGACTTCCTGTCATACTCTTTTTCTTTTCTTTGGAAGACTAGTCAACGTAATTTCTTGGAAACTTCTTAGATGTTTCATCTCCATTAGCAGAATATTCTGTATTAAGGAGGGGTATCAGTAAGTGCCAATTTGGGGGCAGACCTTGAATTCCTCAACTCAACGAGTTTTGCTCATGTAAGGTCTATTTTCTGCAGAATATATCAGGATTTAGTCATTTTTAGTCTTTTTTTGGGTCCAATACTGGCCTGATCATGGGTCTAAAGACCACTTTCGGCGAAAAAGGCGAGTTTAACATTACATACTTTATGAACAGCTCCATGACATAGTATATACTCATGCACCACCATTATCTACTATGTAAAAAATCACGCACCCTTCTTATTCTTTGAGTGGCAATATTCAAAAATTTGGACATTCAAACAACAGTACAAAATAGTACAAGGACTGAAAAGCAAAATGAAAGTTATGAAATTACATCATTCTAGATTGACACAGAAGTCTTAAGGTGTCGAACTGTCACTCAATATGTGCCCCCTTTTTTCTCATCCTTTTTACAAAAAGTTTGTCTTGCATCTTCTACATGCATTTTACAATGAAAAATTCGGGTTCAAGTCTTACGTAAAAGAAGAGTGGTGGATGAGTAAATACAAGAATAAATACATTTACTTGTCTTTGTACTAAGACTACGATCATGCCAAATAATTTCATGATATTTTTTATGTACCTGAGTTTCAAAAAAAAAAAAATTCTGTATATTATGTAGACTTTATCTATCTGTCATTTCAGGTTTATTTTTTCTCATAATTATTTGTATGTAAGTTAGTAGATCTGTATGTTGGTCTGAATGAAATATGCTCTCAAGCCAGATTAATCGGGAAAGTTATACTACTTTCTAAATCATCTAGTGATTTAAAATATTACTGTCCGGAAATCATGGGTCAGTTACACAAGCTAAAGAATTGTAGATACCCAATAATTCAATAAAAATCAAGACATCGATCCAAATACCTAAATCCTCTGTCACACATTATTGGAGATGACGTCAATTGGAAAAAAAGGTTGATGATCTCCACTAATGTAGGATGTATAAAGTATGCATTTCAACCAATTTCCTAATCAACACTATCACATTAGTATCTACTCTACCGTTATCCACTTCATAGCAGTTGCCAAGAAATGCTATCAGTCTACGTGTGATGAATCTCTAATGCACTACATTTTTTTCTTCCTGTTCTTATCCATCCAATTAGGACTTAACTTTACCTGTAGATAAACAAAATTACTGTAAATCCCCAGTTATGTATTTAGGTAATTATTGGGTCCAGACCCCATCTAAATAATCAAATTTCGGGGCTCACTTCAAAACTAACTGTTACGCAGATACATAGTATAATTATGGGATTTCATTCCTCTGATTGCTGATATCACTTCTTTTCAAAGTACTTTTATCATACTTAGAGCAAGTTTCACACCTATTTTTTCTTTTGCAAGTATTGTAAATGACTAGTGAGTGAAGTGGAAGTGAAAGCCAATTGAAGAGAGCATTTGTTTCTCCAAGTTTACCCACTTCCCAACCAATGATTTGAAAATCATAAACTCAGCATGAATTTGAGAAAATACTAATCTTTCTCTATACTCATACTTATTTGCCAACCTACCTTGGATCGTGTTCTCCGTAACATCCGATACAACATATCCATGTCAGTGGGTGATAACAATTCACTTTAAGTTTCAATGAAAGACATAATGGTTTTTTTTCACTTACAGTGCCAATCTTCCGAATAAGTAAGACTAATAAAATTTGTCTCTATTTTTACATGCATAGGTTAGTTCCTTCCCACTCCATAGGATGAAAAATTTACAATACAATTTGTTCCTTTAATCCTCAACTTATTTGAAACAGTTCAGCCTTAAATCCCAGTTAAAATCCTATCAATATTTTCGATTAAAAGTAATTTTCATCATATTCAGTGATTCACATAAATGGACCATTCATAAAGTCATACCTCTAGTGTGACCAATAATCATGTGAGCCTAACTGTATGCTCAATGAGAACACCACATTTTTTCATGTGTTGATTTTTAGAGTATCATTAGTGGATCATGGATGGTATTTTTTTTTCTCATAATTTTTTTCAAAACAGTTTACTTTTAATCTGTTGCTCTAATTTTGAATTTTCGTAATTCAAAGTTTCACCTAAAACCATATTTTTTCTACGTTATCATTATTGTTATGTTGAATTTAGTGTGAGTAAAACTTATTAAAGGTGCTGTTAATTCCTTTATTTTTCTATCAAATCATAATATCATTGTAAGGTATACAGGTATCTTATTTTATTAGCGTTGGTCAGTTAATTTTCCCTGGAATCATTCTTATTAATTATCATTCGCATTTATTTTCTTACTTTATGTGTCAAGTCCCATTCACTTTTGTGACAGTGGACATAATGATTTTAATCATAGTGTGCATCAAAGTCTGTCTTTGAGTGTATCTCTTTTCTTATTTTTATGTTAAACCTAAGGACTCTTAAAAGAATTGCTGAGTCAACATTTGTTCATGGCAGACATGTATTACTTTCAAATTCTAGAAAGTATTTGTAATCACAGATTTCCCCCTTTTTCACACACCAGAACTCCTCTAATCACAAACTCAGTAAAAATTTAGCTAGTCCTCTCCAGCCATAACTAATGATATTTTTGACATAAAAACTCTTTCACAAGAAGTCCTTGATAAATAATTATCACTAACTGAAAAAAAGCAAAAAAATATCAGGATCCCTCAAGTGGAAGGGTCAATTTGTTTTTGTAAAATAAGTATCTGCAAAAGTTAGGAATATCAGGATTTTTCAATGAAAAAATATTTTCCACCTCACTTATGAGGCACATGTTTGCAAAATTCATAATATGGAGACTGTTTAAGCGGACCACTAGATAGGGCAAGAATAATGTTGCATAGAACACGGTAAACACAATTTAAATTGAACTCATAAAAGAGCGATTGGTGTTTTCCATGTTTGTTAATTTCAACCTATGAACTGTGCAAAAATGCAAAATTAGTTATTTTTTAGAGGATAGGGTTCCTTTTTGATGGTTGATATCGGTTTTTATTAGAGCGGAAAGTTTGAAGTTACAGATTCCAATGTAAAATTGAGAACAAATCCGTCTTAATGAGTTAATTTTGAACTTATCAACGTATTCTAATTTTTCTGGGTGAGATAGTGATGAAGAAGCATATCCTGCAATACTTCATTCTTAGCCTGTCCTGTGGTCCACACTCCCTGTATTTGATCCTTTGTCAAATGAAAAACAGAATCCAGTTTTACTCATTATTTATTAACTACTCGCTGTAAATCTTTTTTGTTTGTGTAATTGTCTCTTTTCCTCTTGTGTTTCTCTATTGATCATTTATTTCTTTTTATTTCTTGTTAAGTTTTTATCATTTGTTATTTGAGAATAAAAAATTTTCATTCTTAAGCATTTATTCTCCACCTTTCAAAGTATAACTTTTTTTACAATTACTTACATTCTGCACAAAGCAAACAATCGCCCATTACTTACTTTTTTTTTTTGTAGGTAAGAGTCTCCTCTTTCTTTATTCACTGTGTCTGCTTCCTCATGCTGCGGTTCTAAGGAAGAATGCCGTATGAGCCTTCAGCCATACTTCTTTTAATAAAAATAATTCACCGGTAAAATTGTGAATATTCTTCTTCTTAAATTTTTCAGACAGTTTTGTTT
The DNA here is from genome assembly GCF_001854935.1 of Bemisia tabaci. NCBI lineage: Eukaryota > Metazoa > Arthropoda > Insecta > Hemiptera > Aleyrodidae > Bemisia > Bemisia tabaci. The sequence continues at coordinate 2,310,497 of NW_017547114.1, forward strand.
GCAATTTAATCTAAAACATAATCCTGTGGAAAAATGTGCATAACTTTCCTCAAAAATGCATGTTGTATCAGGGAAAATTTGGCAACTCTTGAATGTTCATACAGCGTTCTTCCTATGCATGGCACTGTGGTGCACTGTATTCAAATAATAAACAAGATCCTTATTTTAGTACTAAAATGGAACATATCTCAATATTTATTGAACCTTGGAGATCAAGTAAAAAATAACAATCAAGTTCAATTCCTTTTAATTGCTGGTAACTCTATCTAACTGACTATTTTTTAAGTTGAGCTAGGTGCAAATCTTGTAAATACCTCACAAAAGAAAAAGAAAAGAAAAAAAAAAAATTCCTTTCAGGTATGAACCATTTTGGCGATCCTTAAAAAATATGTTAGGTGGTAGTAATAAGAAATTAATAGTTTCAGTCATTAAAACATTTTATTTAATTCAGGAATGGCAAATATATTGTCACAATCTGTGAGGCACCTGTTAAGGGCTACAGTAATAACAAATAAATAGATTCAATAGATAGCTGAAAAATTGCATGCTGAGGGAGCATACATATTTTGTAAAAATAATTCCAATAATTTGTATCAAATAATGGGAATAACCCAAAAGCTCTCATATTGTATGCATAAAGGCGTGTTTACATGGTGTAAGGACAAGGACACATGTATTTATTGCAGATTCACAAAGGTTCTGCCATTATTTCTAAGTCCTAAAACTCAAATCGACCAGAATTGGATAGAGTCTCATGTTTACATCTTAAAATTAAACTAGGAAAACTGAACAAGCAAATAAGGATAAGTATGTAAGGCCACTTGTCTCTTAAGGTAATTCTTGTACAGAGCAATTGTTCTTTCTGGGTATTGCTCTTTCATAATACAACTAAATTATTTGGTAAATTTAAAAATAGGAATGATCAAGCGAGACTAATCAAGCTCCTTGCAATTTTGTACATAGCAGATTATTTTGATGTTTGAAAAACATAGTTGGTACTTTTTTCCTTTATTTTTGAACTGAGTTTGTTCATCAAAATGCTGGAAATTTGATAATATCTGAAACACACAGAGATTTTGCGTCCAGGCTGGCCTCGGGGAGGCATTCATCAGCCAGTAAATCTCAAATTCAAGAGTATTCCAGCCGGAATCAGAACCTGGACTAAACGGTGGAACCAGTATAACCTGCGAAGTAAAAAAAAAAAAATCAGTGATGAGTCAAGCGCAAAAAATGTTAGAAAGAAAATACAGAATAAGGGTTATGAGTAGAGGAATGCACATTTCTACGTCACGGCAAGTATTTGCAGTTCCGATGCAGATTAAGAAAAGTTGAGCCATGTGTGCAGAGATGCAAAATGAAATTCAATGAAATTTCAGTTTGCAGAAAGGTGAAAAATTACTTTCTCAGAGACTGTGTATGCAACCCGCAACATTTATCTCAGAATTCGAGAAGAAACTTCAAAAGACTCATTTTTTTATTTTTTCTTCAGATTTCAATATTAGGATTTCACTGTTTCTATGAGTTCCATGGCATAGTGAGTTCATTGATGAAGTTTTAGAAAAAAATCATGAAATTTCACAATATTATTTGAAATTCCATTCTTTAAAATTGCATAAAATTTTGCATTATTTTGCTCTCTCCCTTCCCCTTCTTTCCTCACTTTTTTTAAACAAATATTTTATTCATCATAGAGGCTACCAAAGTATCAATCAGTTTTACAATATCTCTGAGTGTGCATGTGGGAAAGCTGTGTCTGTGTCTTGACTAATGATCCGATGTACATTTTTACATCATGGCCATCATGGCACTTTATTATCTCAAGATGGCTACGTCGTCACCACACATCAATATTTTAACATGACAAGATTAAGCTTAGCAAAAAGCAGAATATAAAAAGAAAATAAGAGTTATATTTCCGGTCAGAACACTGCCGACTATTTCAAACGACTATTTCAACGGCAAGGCGGCTAGGCGCATACTCAAGAGTAGGAAGCGCGCCTTCAGTTTTGTGGTTATGCAAGCAAATAAGCAAATGCAAGGTATAGACAGCCCTTACGCACGTATAGTTGCATCAAGGCGCCTAGCATAGAAATTGCGGCCGACCTCTCGCCAGTGATTTTCTGTCTACGTAAAACGCGATTTTGGAAAAAGAAAAGGAAAATGGAAAAAGAAAAAAAAAGACTTACGACTCCTTTAATTTAAAAAAAATAAGATGAAAGACGAACCTGTACAGTTTTCTTCTGGCGCCAGGGATGGTCTCTGGCGGATCCTTGAGCACGAATTTCCTTATTCCGAGCATGTACTGTTTAACGTAAGAATCCCATCCTATTTTCGCTACGTCCACCTCAAAGTTCGGCTGATCCGACGATGAGGCTATTTCTTTGATCAGTTGACCCAAGTTTCTGTTATCGAAATTGAATTCATTCAGCGCAAAAAACTCTCCAGTCTTCGCAGCCATTTTAAATTTCTTGAATATTTTCAGCATTCTAGGAAGAAATAAAATTCATGCAAAACATCAACAAAAGTTCTTTGAAAAAATTGAAATTGAAATTCAAAATGTTTCGACATCCCAGAAGCAGGTTAAAGAAAGAAGAGACCAATGTCAAGATCATTTGCAGAGCGTATCTTTTTTTTTACCCTAGCAAGAAGAAACTAGGTGCATTAAATACTAGGTATATCGATAGCCAAAGTGCGAAACCTCGTATCTTACCTTGCAACGTCACAGAATTCCTGTCATACTTAATTTTCTCTCTGGAAAACTAATCAACGTAACCCGAAGACTTCCCCAATTTTTTTTCTCTGTTATCAGAATATTCTGTAAAACTTTCATACTAGTTAGTTGACTCGGTTTTCCTCGAAGAAAATAAAACAATAAAAGTGGACAGTTTGAAATACCGAAATGAAGATGCGCAGTTTTGCACTTTGGCCATCGATATGAAGCTTTCTTTAAAAAATTGCAAAAAAACAATCGGCTTCCTTTACATTCAAAGACTGGCTATCAATTTTTTCACCGTCTTCAGACCCTTCCGATTATAAGATTAAGGTTCACCGAAAACCAAATGGGGCCTCCAAAGTTAGGCTGAAATGGCCACCGCTGAGTATTTTTGGCCAAAGTTTGGAGGAAATCGCCCCTTATCTCTTAGGAAATAACTAGATAGCTCGAAAAAAGCACGATGAGATTTAAGTATGAACAGTGGGGACCAATAACTCCTAGGCTGGCCATGGAAATGCCTAGGACTGATTATGAAGAACAAAATCCTAGATTAGAGAATAATAATTTAGAAGTCCTGCATGAATCCACGATTTTTGTAGGCAGAGTTGCCGAAGAAATCGGAGAGAGAGCGTTTGTTATGTCTCCGAAAGAGTGCCTTTCCGATCTCTAAGGATGGTAAAAAAGGGAGCCCAAAAGTGTGAACTGAGAAGCCTGCTTACTCGGCCAGTTCCCTAAAAAATAGGTTGACCTCAACTCACTCTGAATTTTACGATACCACGCCTAAGTCATTAAATCCAACAAAAAGACACTCTTAAATTAAGTATCAAAGGTACTTACATAGGTTTCGAGCCTTGGAGTCGAAGTATGACGTCAACGATAACGGCGGGCAGGAAGTGGAAAGCGGCCTCGTAGATCCAATGGATGAGTCTGTTGGTACGGAAACTGAAGCCTGGGTACCATTGTATGTACCGAGAGGGTACCATCAGAGCATGGCGCTGGGTCATAACTCCCAGCTCCTCCCATTTGATCGGGTTGATGGTCCCGGAAGTGCAGTTGTAGACGGCCGGTCGATCCGTCACTCTCCTGCACGAACGCGATAAGGGGAACAAAGAAAAATAGTGAGAAGTCATGAAATATCTTGAAAATTCAGAAGAAACTAAATTGTTTAAATGAAATACATTGTGACGATTACCAGTGGTAGATCTAGAGCGAAGCTAAAAATATCCTTTAAAACTTACGTTGGGCTGCCCCCCCCCCTGTAAAGTGTATATAGTAAAGCAAAACATACAACTGTAACTGATTTAACACATGTAACTGATTTAACAAACATGTAACTGACTTATCACCGAGACTGGTGGCAGAAGTTGCCTCAAAAAATCCTAATTGTGAGCGGACACATGTGCTTTATAAAAGGAAAAAGAAAACAGAATATATCTTATTTTTTCTTCTTCATTTCCGGTGGCTGGACTCGAGGTGTCACTTGAAATTTCACATTTTTCACGTGTTAATAATTATTATCCTTTTGTCTATTGGTAGCCTTAAGTTTCTACTTAACAGGAAACTATGCATGCAACTTCCTTTTACTCAAGTTTGAAATTTCGCCGGAAAGGACACCACCAAATTTCAAATTCTTATTTTTCGTAAAATTTTTCATCTCAGACCATGAAACCAGGCGTAGAAAATGTGCTCGATCACCATTGCCCACTCCGGCAGGCAAAGCGCACATAGGCAATTCGCACAACGGATCGAGGTGTAACGGTGTAGCATATGAAGTATTCCCACGATGTTGAAGGTGCTTCATAAGTCACGCGAGCGCGCGCGGCTTTCATTGCTGCCACTGATAATGGGCATTCCCGACGTTCTTTTAACTGAAACTCTGCCTTGATTTTAATAAGAATATACAAATGACTGCTCGCACACTAATGTAAGTAGGTAACTGCAGAAGTTTTGTTCATATTATCTACTTATATTTTTGTTTCGCTGTGTTTATTTTTTTGTCAAAATTATCCTAATCGCGGAAATTATTTTGCTTGCATTGCTCCGATCGATCCGTATAATTTTGCGCAAGAAAAATCTGTGTTTGTTGACTAGAGCGCAAACTGAAGAACGTTCTGCAGTTCTGCACCCTTGTTCAAAGATACCCTAATTAATATGGTGTCAGAGACAAAGAGAGAACCTTTTGGCCATCGGCAATGGTGGAAGTTTTGAGTATTTCGACCTGCAAGCAAGCATAAGTTTGGTAAACTTGTTTGGTTCATCACGTCACCCAAAGCTCATCATCCACCTAGTAGGTATAAGTAAACAGCCGACAAGGGTGATGACTGCTGCTCCTTTATGATGATCCATTAAGAGGTGTTAAATTCCCGAGAGTAAAAGTTTCCACCTGACGACAAGAGTTTAGTAGAGGGTCTCTCTTTGTTTCCGTATAAGGCACGATAGTGTTTACCTATTTTTAGCGGTGTGCCAGGCGACGGCGATAAGGGTGTTGACGACGAAATCCACGGGAATGATGTCAACGACGAGTTTTTGGTCGCAGATTATACTTCGAATTGTGCCCCTGCCGATCTCCATCATGATGCCTGTGATGCCGGAAATGTTGTCTACCCAGCCGGGCATCGGTTCCCGCCAAGCGGCAGTCACTAAAATCAAAATCGAACGATATTATATCCAGAGAAACAGAGTAAAATTTCAGTCCTTAAATTTAATTTTACTGATTAGTGAAAATCGAGGAATAAATTGTTGTCAGATTATATGGAATTTCATATTTCTGGAAAGTGAAATTTCATTTCTCACAAAATTGCAACGATTTTTCAAGGACTGCGCCTGCAACCCGAAACCTTCTTAGAAATTTGATTTATGATTTTTTGTTAAAATTTTGAAATTAAGAGTTTACCGTTTCTATGCGTTTCGTGGCATATAATACACGATTTGTAACGATATTATATCTAGAGATACAAAATGAATTTCACAATGCAATTTTGTAGAATTTTATGGAGTTTTATTTTAGTATGTTGGAGTTTTTTAGCCAACGTGCGTAAAAAAAAAGCATAAAGCTGAAAATCTTGATTCAGAGATTATGCTGAATTTTTAGCGCACGTTGGCTAAAAAACTCCAACATGCTGTCTCACGACCCGCGCGTCCACCGCAATCAGTTTGTGTAGTTTTATTTTGCTGAAAAAAGGAATTTTATTTTTCACGAGATTTCAACGATTTTTCAGGGACTACGTATATGCAACCCGCAACATACTTCGAAATTTGACTCGTGATTCATATTATTATTCTTCTTTTTCTTCAAAATTTTAAAATGAATATGGTTTGCTGTTTCTTTGCGTTTTATGTCATACTGAGTCCGTCGCAGATGTTCTCAGAAAATTCATGAAATGTCACAGTATTTCATGAAATGTCATGAAATTTGACTATGCAATTGCACTTTATAAAGTTTTATAAAATATTGAATCTCTGATTGTATCCAGCAAGCAATAGATCCATTTTTACACGGTTTGACGATCAGATCTAGTCCTAGGACCTGAGAAATGATCTCTGAAAATTCTCTGAAAAATTTAGCAGAAAATATTCACAAGCTTTCCTGAAAATTCGTGTCATCTTAAGGAAAATTCGTCAACGCACGAGGGTTCATGCGGCGTTCTCTGCTCGCACGATAGCACTCTACCGTGCCAAGGAAAAAGGCCGTATTAACATTCGAATGTTGCCAAGTCACCCGTGATTAATTGTTTATTTTTGAAGGTAGTTATGAATACGTTTTCCAGAAACTTATAGGTATTTTATAAAAAATTGAGAATAAAAATGTCTGAAAAATCGGGAGGAAAATATTTACAAGCTTCCTCAGAAATCCGCAGTTCATCAAGGTAAATTCGACAACGTCTAAGGGCTCATACAGCATTTTTCCTCTGGCACGACAGCACTGTCCGGACACCTGTCGAGACTAGATCAATGAGCGGTCAGTTGCGTGTCCCGCGCTGGGGTCAACGCTTCCTTCTAGGATGACAATTTAATACCAAGTAGCATGAAAGTGCGGCTCCGTAAACCCCTATTGATACAGTATTGGACGTTTGTTTTGGACGCATTCATGCTAAAAGGAACTATGTTGCACCCAAACCCTAAGTACATCAGTGTCATTCCCCCATATGTTATTCCCCCCCTAGGTACTTGACGAGCTACCCCCCTATTCCATTTTTTGCACCCTCCCCCCCCCTTAAAACAGCCGCGGATTCTCAGGGGGTGTGAGGGGGTCTCGGGGAGCCTCCCCCGGAAAATTGTGTCTCAGATTGCCTCTAAAAGCAATTGAAGCTATGATCACTAGTTTAGTCTCCTTTTCCACTGCAGAAATTTGCTTAATTTTCACGTGTAAATATGTATATCATTGTCTTTAAACGAAATTTTTTTTTTTTTTAAAGAAAACCGGGGGAAGGGGGAGAAATATCCCCGGGTAAAGGAATTGGGGAGAATAGACGAAAGGGGGTGGAGGAGAATATCACCGAGGGAAAACAGGTAATACCTTGGTGGATTTACGCTAACTGCCCATCAAAAAAAAAAAGAAAAAAAAGTCACCCACTCCCCAATTTTAAACTAGACGTCTGCAAACATGCCTACTGACACCACTGATGTCCTTTGTTCCATATAACACAAACATGTTTAAACAGACTACATTTTGCAATTAATTGGGAACAACAAAGTCTGGCTCATCTGTAAAAACACGCATGCGCATAGGGAAACTAATGGTACATACGTTGTTTTTAAACTGAGCCAGAAATTGTAGCTCCTGATTGCAAAATTTAGCCTGAATCACATCTTATGATTGAACTCACCGATGCTGGGACGAACTATGGCGGTGGGGAGAGTTCTAGCCTGCTCGGCGACGAGCCATTCGGCCATGGCTTTCGTAACGGTGTAGGTGTTGGGGTGGTTCTTCTGGATCCTCTCAGCGATCAAGTCGAGCATCTCCTGCGGCATGTTCTCGCAGCACTCCATCACATGGTTCGGGTTCCCCGGCGGCGAGTAGACCACCTCCTGGATCTCCCGCTTGTCCGCGTTTGAGTACGCCGTCGAGACATGCACCAATGCCTGATCCATCAAAATATCAGTCAGGAAAATAAAATGACAGCATAGGCGGATCAGAGGGGAGGGGCGTAGGGGCATACGCCCCCCCCCCCTTCGCCCGAAAAAATAGAGGAGGAAGAAGAAGGGAGGACGCTTATATTTGATAATTATTCATAACTTGACTCAAAATGCATCTTAGCGCTTAAAAATTCCGAAAATATACCAGGGGAAGCCCCTTGGACCCCCCCTCCCCTTGGAAGTTTGAGTCCCCGTTTTATTCTGGAGCCAATCTTAACTTGCGTAACAGTAGAAATAAGTGCGGAATTTTGCAAACTGGACACTGCAAGTCTAGACTGTACATACACATATATTTCTCTACGGTGACTGTGAAACTACCAGACCACGTATCTTGGTTTGCGAGGTTGCAGACTTCCTGTCTTACTTTATTTTTTCAATAGAAAACTACTCAAAGTCAATTCTTGAAAATTTCCGTGGTTTTTTTTCACTGTGCGAAGAAAATTCTGTGGAAACTTCAAGGAATGATATTGATTTTCTTCTCGTTCAAAAAAGTCAAATGGGAGCGGAGATTTTTAAACACCGCAAACGAGATACTTGGTTTGGTAGTTTCACCGTCGATATAAAGTTCGCAACGTCGCAAACAGAGATACGTAGTTTCGCACTCGGCCATCAATTACAATACGCTTTAATGGTGTACTGATTTTACTTCGCATTCATATCACACAGGGTTTTTGGGCGTTATATATATAGACTCCAGCACCGAACTTCACTTATCGATTTTTAACAATGTACCGTATCATCGGGTCTTGTTGTCGCATGCCTTTCGTTTCGGTAAAAATAGCGCTCGAGTCAGAATTTTTTATTTTTCGATGATCATGTTGTCAACGAAAACTTAGAATCCTGTTTGTTGACACCATGACGTTGACACCATGCGACGTTACCGAAGGAAACTGAATCCGTCGGGGGATTTTGGGGAGAAGCTGGGGTCTTACCTCAAGTTTGTATATGGAGTGGCAGAGCTCGATAACGCGTTTGGTCCCGCGGGTGTTGAGATCGACGGCGGACGGGAGGGCCTCGTTGAACTTGACGGTGGCCGCCGAGTGGAAGACGACGTTGACGTTGGAGATGAGCGTGGCTTTGTCTTCGATGGCCAATCCCAGGCCCGCCTCGGTGACGTTGCCCTCGATGCAGATCACCTTCTCGAAGATCGACGCCGGGCACTCCGCTCGCACTCGGTCGAACACCTGCATCAAAAAGTTCCCAATCCTGTATTTTTTGGCGTGAATCGACGAATTTCACTAAAGTTGCAACAAACTATGAGAGAAGACTCCATCACCACCCCAATCTAAAGTTGCAACAAACTATGAGAGAAGACTCCATCACCACCCCGATACAGAGGCATTATTATTACTAGATAACGTAAATGAGTACAGACGCCTCAAACGGGTGAAACCGTGGGAACTGGCCAGTCCCTTGGTTTGAACCATTAAGTTTAATACTTTTTAACACTCACATATTTAGATAAGTTACAAACTACTCGGTCGTTTGTATTTTCTACCTTATTCAATTTTAGACAAAAAAAGTGTATATTTTCTTGTGAAAGGTCACTTAATACTAGTAATAATAATAATAAAAAAATAAAAAAAAAAAAAAAATAAAAAAAATCGACGAATTTCAACGAAACGAGTCTATTTCTAGTCGAGGCCTAGAGCAGCAAAATTTTATGAACCTTTACACCGTTATAAGTGAGAGGAAACGCTAGTTACGCGTGTCAGAAGTGAGGAGTCCCCATTTCAAAATGTTGATTTTTGGGAGAAAGGAAATAGGCACACTACTTTCCTGTAGAGCCAAAAAATCGTTTTTGCTTTTTATCTAGGTAAAAATATGGTCTATAATGCTGGCTATGAAATAATATTGAAACCATTGGTAGAAACCAAGAAAATTATTCACCCCGTTTATGAGGTTGCGTATAGCCAAGAGCCGCTTTTGACCGACCCTAAATTTCCTCAACTCAGCGATTTCTTGCTCATTGAAAATGTATATTTTGCGGAGTGCATCATGATTGGGACATTCTCGGTCTCTCTAATACATGACTGGGATTGGCCTGAAGGGCAATTTTGGCGAAAAATGCGGGTTTTGCAAGTTTGAGGTCGGATGCCAAAAATTCCCTATTTTTCGCTAAAATCGGCCCCAGACCCTTATTTAGGTCATTATTAGACCTGAAAATAAACCGAAAATGACCAAATCATAAAGCGTTCCGTAAAATATACACTCTCACTAGGTAATACGCTATTTTGCGGACAGATTGTGAATGAGTCTTTATCGAGATACGTTTCAGCCACGAGCAGCTGCAATATATTATTTCCGCAAGCCATTAAATGTTTCGTTCTGTAATAAAACTAGGTACCTATTCAAAAACTTACCGAGTTCTTTAACAGTTCGGTGAGTCTTACTTTGGGATGAACTCCCTTCTTTGGTCGAACTAAAAGGTATATTTTATCCAACTTAGGGCATGATCGCAGGAGTTTTTCTACTAAAGCTTTCCCGACGAAACCAGTTCCGCCAGTGATGAAAACGCTCTTCCCAGCGAAGAATTCTTGGATAAGACTTCCATGAACAGCACCGCAAAGCTTGGTCGTTGACAGGTCGGTTAGACCGTCATAGTTGTTGTAATCCATGCACGACCCCATTTTCGCTGATTTTGTTACTTATTTATGAAGTCCTGAGTTGGAGCGAAATATCATTGCTTCCGAGGTCTCAAGTTGTGATGAATCCTCGAACTCTCATACGTCCGTGACACTGTAACGAAAAGCATAATTATGAACAATTTGGCATCAAGGAGTTTGTACGAGAGTGTTTTGCCAGAGATTTTGCAACTATACCAACCCTGGTAAAAATTGGCGATACGAGCTGCGTTTCAAAATACCGTAGGAGTTCTTATAGCCGACTGAAGAAGGCGATAGAAAATCATATAGCTGGCTGTAGAAAGTGGAAAGAATCTTACGGCTGGGCTACACGAAGCGATAAAAAATTATAAAGCCGGGCTATAGTTCCTATCGCCGGGCTTTACACTTTATCGCCAGGCTGTTGCTTTGTCGGTTATAAAAGGCTATAAGAAATTGTGTAGAAATTCGTGTGCTTTGTAAATCCTGAAGTTTGTACGGAATCACCTTAATATTTACAAAACGCACATTATATTTTCATACATACTTTTTTTTCATCAATTAAAATGAGAATAATCCATACAGAGTGTGCAAACATTTCAAAGTCATGAGTTGAAAAACGCTGACTCCACGAGATTAAATATTAGAGCCTAACACAAAGCGGAGCGGCGGCGCACTGGCGCCTACAAACCTAACAGGGATACTTCACGCATTGCGCAATGCGTGAAGTATCCCTGTTAGGTTTGTAGGCGCCAATGCGCGTTCCGCGCTGGCTGCCCGCCCGCCGCGCCGCGCCTCAGCGTACCACGGCGCTTGAAGCAACCATTTCACACCATAGGTATTGCACATTATCATACGAAATTGAGGGAGGTCCAACATATTAAGAATGACAGGCATCCTCCAAAAGTACGGAGCTTTCCTCGCAAAATACATCGAGATACTACGGCCCAAAAAGAGAGCGGTAGTCCAAAAACTCACTAAATCCTGGCATCCGTAATTAGTAACGTTCAGCATACACTTTATTGCCAGGCTGTTGCTTACTCTCCATCGGCTATAAAAGGCTATAAGAAATTGTGTTGCGGCTACAGAAGCTATTGGAAATCTTACAGCCGGCTGTAGGTCTGTGGTATTTTGGAACACAGATTCTACTGCCAATTTTTACCAGGGAAGTATTCTCATTTATTAAGGAGCCTGTCAAAAAAGCCCCTTTTTCGGAAAGCTCAGGGATTCGTTTGAATGTCGCCTAAAAGTCCTTAAACGAACCCGTATGATGAGACATACCTCTGGTGAAAGTTTTAGCTTTGAGTTTATAACTCGTTTTGGCAATACAGCATTGTAAAATTAATAAATAAAAATAATTTACATTGTTTACTGAAAAGGGCCGACGTTTTGAAGTTCTTCGGTTGAAAAAATAACTTTCGTTAATTATTAATTTTTGTCTCTGCGGCACAGTATCATCATTCGTTCATCAAAAAATAAAAAGGGACCAAATAATATTGTTTTTTTAGACCGATGCACTTAAAAATATTAATATTTTTCAATGGTAAAATGTGAGAGTTTCTATTGCCTAGAGTTGAAATTGCAGGCGAGCTATTAAAGCGGTAGAATCACTTCTTTACGTCCTCGTGTGAACCGAGCCATGATTTTTCACAATGATACCACCACTCGACCATGCGGGAGCCTATGTTGCCTACATTATTAGTTGAAGGCGAACTGACATGTCACTGACATGTTGCCTGGACCTGAGGCACTATTTTTTTGGCTCATTTTAAAACCAACATATGCACAATTAGAGTCCTTGTGCAGAGGTGATTTTATTGATGTGCCAGAAATAGGAGTTCCCTTGCAAAATGTGGTCTAGCTGTTTATGATTTTCAGAAAATCTAGTAGCAAGACATGAATCCAGCAAGTTGGCATCATGGTTTCCTCATCATTTAAGTCTGTGTTGAGTAATCGATTCTTTACGGAGCATCTGGCTCAGTGGCGTGGCGTGTTTTGCGATGTATCGATTGATCTGCTATTTAAACCCATGGAAAAGGATCGATAAACAGAGTGTTCGCAGCGAACGCCTTAATATCGATTCTTTATCATAGCGCCAAATGGAGAAGTATCAATAATCGATTATTCACACCACGCCACTGATCTTGCTTCTCCAAGATCCGATTCATTTCCATGGGTTTAAATGGAGAGAAAATAATGGAACCAACTTCTTAGGTCCGTCAATGATCCTTGACACGATAGCTTTGATGTATACTCGGCCGCTGACCCATCAGACCAAAGGTAATAAAAACCATGGTATAAACAATAAACATGACAAATCTGGTCACCAGTTCACGGGCCTTAATTTCTTTAAAGAACGTTTTACAGAATTTTACTGGACTTAAACTTACCTAAGAGTTTAGCGTTATGATGGAACAATTTTTCTTCAAGAGCCACTCATCATTCACAGCGAGAATCACACTCCTGCAACAAAAAAATAGAGTTAATGTTAATGACGACATTCATTGAAATATCAATGTTCCAAATCGAGAGATGCGTATCTCCATTGTGACTTTTCAAAATCTCCGATTTTTCATAATATTTTCAAACAAAAGTTTTAATTTAATTTGTACGAGGAAAATTCTGTGAAAACTTCAATTAATGTTATGGATTTTTTATGTTTCAAAAAAATAAAATTGGAGCAGAAATTTTAAAACGCTCTAGACGAGATACGTGACATGAAAGTTTTATAGTCGGAATTTTTTATTTATGTTTTTTTTACAGAAAAAAAACTGCACACCCTGTATGGGGTTTATTTTTCCCTTTGAAAGCACTCAAAATAAGGGTCGATAAACCAGACTGTAAAGATGGAGGGGGGGGGGGGGNATGGAGGGGGGGGGTGGGGAAGAACGTAGACGTAAGAAGGCAGTGGCGTAACGGGCGCTCCCGCAGACCCTGCTATGCGGGGGGGCCCAGGCGCCTACGGGGCCCTCGGCCGCCGGAATTTTTTTTTCTTTCTCTCTTTTTGATGCTTAGCTTTGGTTTCAAACTTTGGGCCTTTACTTACCGAGATGGGGCTTCTTCCTCTGATTTTTATTGTTAGGACGGGGTATTTGATACTTCTTTCGGACTGTTCCTAACTTTTTGTTTGCTGGAGGGCCCCTGCCTTCCAATGTCCACTCAGTGATTACTAAACATTTTTTCTTTTTTTGTCACTTTTCGTAATTCGGGCTTTGGGAGATCCAAGAACCTAAAGGGCCCCAAGGCTCTTGGGGGCCCTTTGATTCTTGGGCCTACGCCCCTCTGTAGATCCTTGGGCCTGGGCTGGGCCCCTGCCACCCTTTAGATCCTTGATCCTTTTGGGGCCCCAGTTAATCGGGTAAGGGATCCGGGACGGTGAGGGGTGAGGCATTCCAAGTCCGTGATTTGAGATGTCTCGGGCAAAACAATGGGAAAGGGCAGGAGGGGGGGGAATAATTTTGGAATTTTATCGACAAGGGGGGGGGGGCTAGAAAAATTTTTGCGGGGGGGCCCAGCGGAAGTCCGTTACGCCACTGTAAGAAGGATCTAGGTTACGTTACGCACGTTCCTGTCAAGTGTCAGTAAAATCGTCGCTTGGCTGACATAAGGGCGTAAGTACACATTGAGATGAGCCCGGAAAATCATTAAAATATACGAAGGACAGGGTTCACTGCAGAGTGTTGTTACGCACGTTCTTGTCAAGTGTCAGTAAAATGGAAGTAAATCTAGTAGCCCGATAACGTAATGTTTTCATCGACAAAATACAAAAGGCACGTTCTGATGTCTGACCGTTACACGCCTGCGCCTATGTATGAGGAAGTTTATGGTTGTTCCAGTCCAGGTTAGTACTCCCGAGCATGAAGAGTCTGCATTGGCACAAGCGCAGGACCAGCGCACAATGGGTAAAAATCAAAGAGTATCGAAATAATGTCCGACAATACTGTCGTGCTAAGTGATTAAACTTACTATGCTGCCGTAATAAGTAAAAACGCCGTAGAATTATCAGGCGTTGCCAAATTTCCTTTGATAAAAATTTAATTTCCTAGTAAATTTATGTATGTTTCTCGTCAAGGGTTTCAGATAAATGTTTTCGCAATTTTACACAAATTTCCGGAAAATTTCAAGGAAAAATGCACAACTTTACCCTACAATAATCATTTTACCGGAGGAAATTCGGCGACTCTCGAATGTTCATACGGCGTTCTTCCTTAGCACGGCAGTATATCGATGGTGAAACTTCAAAAGTGCGTGTATCGGTTGCGGTGTTTGAAAATCTCCGCTCCTATTTTATTTTTTAAAAGGAAACCGAAGCAACATTGTGGCTTGAAATTTTCACAGAATATTCTTCCCATAGAGAAGAAAAATATCGAAAAAAATAAAGTATGACAGGAAGTCTGCTACGTCGCAAACGGAGGTACGCGATTCCACTGTTCAGCCATCGATATTCAAATTGCCTTCGTCATGTACAAACAAATGTAATACAAGAAAAAGAAGAGAAAAAAATCACGTCTACAAAATAACTTAATCCCGACGAGAGTAAATTTTAACTCTGTTTGCGACACACGTTGAAGAGAACCGGCTGAGAATCCATCGGAAGTGTTACGCGCTACAAATTATGTCATACGCTCTTGCTCTGTGTTGAACTCAATTATTTACCCGGGTACCCATAATTTACAGCGCTGCCAGTTTTAATATCGTGAATTGATCAGGTCCATTTCTCCAGCCCCCTCCCCCTACCACCTCCTAAATATTAAAATTTAAAATATTCAAAGTTGTGTGTCTCGACCATTCTGCGTAAGTGCACCCTAAAAAATGTTTTCGTTGTATATTAAAATCATCTCAACAGATGATCTCTGTTCTATCGTGATCACTTTAATCATGAAATTTTCTTTCATGTTTTTCTCCACTAAAAATAGTGCCTTTATCATTGGCGCGCGTCCCTCGCGCAGCCGCCGCCTGGGTAAGAGAAACCACAGCGCCTTCAATCATCTGTGTATGCAACGAGGACATCCTTAGAGCACGAATAGTTGCATCAAGGAGTCACAACCTATGCGCTACGTTTATCGTATCATATACCGTCATGATCATCCCATGACTAAAATGGTTATAAAAGGCACTTTACCTCATTGTTTCCTTCTTTCAGCAATACCTTATTTTATGCTTTTACGGATCTCATAACTATATTTGGGTCCCGGTTATCAACCTTAGATTTTGTGGACAAAATCTATCTTTGAATTACGGCTCCATTATGGAGAGTGCTTTAATATGAAAATATTGGATGCGGAATGACAATTTTGTGAAAATTTATTTCGTTAAGTATGAAGAATCCATTGCAGTGAGACAGTCTTTGGGTTCACTTCCCTCTGTTTCTATCATTTTTATAATGGAATCAAAAGGAAGTCATTTTAAGCCGGTAATATACTTTTTTAAAAAAAAGTATTGCTATTTAGTCGTGCATTATATCAGAAAGCGTAAAAATTACTTATAGTCGTGACTTTTACAGTTTCTTTAAAATATCTTGTCTTCTCGATTTTTTTTTTTTTATTAGAACACTACACGCATCGATTTCCAACTTTTTCTTACAAGTATTACACGTTTAAGTTGGTCTGCGTTCTTTTGAAAATTATAGTGGAGTTACACTTAGAGCTTCTAGAATTTTGATATTATGACAACAAAATAGTTTTATTTATTTGTAAATAAGAAATTACTAAAAAAATGAAGATGAAACAAGGAGAAAAACAAGATGGGGAAAGTAGGAACAAATGAAGAGAAAAGAGGAAAAGGAGGAACAGCCTGCTCAACCTTTGGACAAATTGAATAGCGACTTTTCTCAAATAGGGAATATTTAATTCCACTAACAAGAAAAAAAGTCTTGGGTGCAAATACTACATCGTGGGCTCTAGTACCATTAAACACTTTAGTAATTAGTCCCTACAGCAAAACTAATAAAAATCAGTCAGAACCTACCAAGTAATTAATTTTATTTTATTTTTTTGTTAACACGGTTTAAAATATTATTATCTAAATTTGATTTTGTCAAACCGTAAAATTAAAAGTGAAAAGAGAAAAAAAAACTTGCGGAGGAAACATTCGACGGGTTTTTGCTGAAAATGTCTCTTAATTAAAATTTTCAGTATTTTTTTTTTTAAAGCCTCGCTCTTCTTCCAAATCTATCACACCATCAAAACTGATTTTTCGACGAAATTTTCGTGCGCAATCGTCAGAACAGGTGCATAAAACTGCCACCAAAAAAAAAACACTTGCAAGAACGACTTCTTCCACCCAAAACCAACGAATAATAATCCGATTGGGTACATACCACAGGTAAACTTTGAGCCACTGATCCGCGCCGAACTAATCCGAAAAACGTGGGGAAACTCGCGGTTGCACTGATACGAGGGCTACAGCGCGCGATGGACTGGAAAAAGGTACGGAGATGGAAAGTTTGACCTTCCTGGTGGGTGATAGCTCTTTGAATGAGGAAGAAAGTGAGTCGGAGGAGCGAGGAAGGCTGAAGCGGCCACGGCGAAGTAGAGGCAGAGCGTTGCGGAATAGGGCCACGGAGCTGGCCGCGCGGCGAATGCGGCTTCGTGGACTGGTGCGCTGCGGCAGCTGATCTCTTGGACGCAGCTCTTGGATCGCCTAGAGTCCTGCCATCGGGTTTTGTCCATTTGAACCAGTGCAGGGGCAATTGCCTTGGGGCCCCCACCACTTTGAAAATTATAAATGTGTCTTTTCGTCTGATTATGAGCAGCGATTTTACCGGCCCAGTAAGCAGAAACAAATGAAGATGGGTGATCTCCTGAGAACCGGACATTATCAGGGGTTGTACTGCGAGTCTCGGACGAAGGATTGGGGAAAAATCGAAAAAAACGGTCACCTGTAGTTTTTATCGGTGAAGACCATTTTAAAAAATGTCACTTTTTTGCCCAATTGATCATTAGACATGGTGTGAATTATGATATAGTATGTGTAAAGGCAAATAATCAAATCAGGAATTTTGTCAAATGCCTAGGTATAAATGAGGGGCTTGGAGGACAAGGCGCATAAGTGCAGTTTTTAAAACATTGAGATATTAATGATTTCATGTAAAACTAGTCTTAACGCATACTCTGTGAAATATTCGCTTCCAAAGTCCAATTTTTACGCATCAAAAAGTCTGTTTGAACTTTCTTTCCGCCATAAGGATCCACACTTCAAACACGTATTTCTCAAAATAGCAACGACTGCATTAATGCGCCTTGCACGGTNAAGGCAAGGATGAGGGAGAGGGAGTTTAATTTGTCGCCCGGAGGCCAATTTTGCTATTTTACCCCTAAAAAACCACAAAAATGCGATTATTTTTCGAGGAGCTCCGACAACCTATTTCGAAATTGCCCAAAAACCCATCAGGGAGTACCCCACTACAACCTCCAACTTGAATTTTTGATGTACAACAAAGTCGCGTTTAAAGTGAGTTCAGGGGCACCGTGCTTGTCCTCCAAGCCCCTCAAATGTTACTTTTTGTCGGAACAGCAATTTTACCGGCCCTATAAGCAGATAAACCAATGAAGACTTTTGCGTAATCTTCTGAGAACCGGAAATGTTCAGAAATTGTACTGAGTCTCGGAAGAAGGATCGGGGGAAAAATTGAAAAACACAGTCGCCTGTGGTTTTTATCAGTGAAGGCCATTTAAAAAAAATAAAAAATGAAAAAAATGAAAAAAAGATTGATTAACTGCCTAGTCACTTGGTAAAATGACTGAAATGGCTAAACATTTCACGTACCTAAAACCCAATTAGTGCAACGAAAGTAACTGAAATTAACTCCTATCCAAAATTAACGGAGGAAGAAAGGAGCATAATAGAAAAATATCGCCAAAAATTGATTGAGTTTCGACTTAAAACTTACGTGCTTACTCGATGACATGCTGTGAGCAGCATGGCGTCAAAAACTAAACGTGATAATTTTAACTTTATCCACTTACGCACGTGTCTCTGCTAAGTTTCCCGCGGAAGTTAGGGAGGGTTTTCGTGACTTGTTCTTTGTCATCACCCTCGAAATTCAGTATCCTCAACGCGTCCCTTCTTCTCAATTTCGGGAATCTATTTATAGGAAGGGTCATTCTATCTCCCATTCAGCTCTACGTCCCCTCGACTTAGGCTCAATGACTTTCGAATTTTTGCGAAAATTATTATCGATCTCACATCAATGAATTTCCAAGGTCAATGGTCTTTGTGTTGAACTTGATTCACTTTGGAGCTAGAAACCGTCGATTTTGGCCCATTCATGACAGTATGTACCTTCCTGTATGGAGGAACTAATGGCACAAATGTGTAAAGTTTTATCGTAGCTTTATTTTTTTTTTCAAAAAACGTTTTGAAATAGACACTCTCAAATTGAGTATGTCTATTTATGCAAGGAATCTGAAACTATCCTGGCGTATTGGCCATATTTCAATGATGCGCCCTCCAATTATTGAAATCTATTTGCGGATTAACTTAACTTTATGAAAGTAGAATTGAGGGGCTTGGAAGACAAGGTGCATAAGTGCAATTTTTGCTATTTATAGAAACACGTGTTTGAAGTTTCGAAATTACATGGATCCTTATCGCGGAAAAAAGTTCAAACTGACTTTTCGATGCTTAAAAATTGGAATTTTGGAGCGAATTTTTCACAGAATGTGCAGTAAGCCTTGTTTTACTTCAAATAAGCATCTAATTTTTTTTAGAAACTGCACTTATGTGCCTTGTCCTTCAAGCCCCTCAATTAATTTAATTTCAATGACTTGATTGCTTTTATAGTTGTATAGTTTCCCAGAAAGGGGTCAACTTCATCGTCCTCGTCCATTTTCCTGTACTGTTGTGCTAAGAGAAAACGCCGTATGAACCTTCAAGCGTTGCCAAATTCCCTCCGATAAAATACGAATTTATTGAGAAAGTTGTGAATATTCTTCTTCCATTTTTTCAGACAATTTTGTTCGCAGTTTAAACTAAAACGTCTGGGAATTTCAAAGGAGATGATCTATAACTTTCCTTAAAAGTAGGTATGTGTTTCATCCGGAGAAATTTGGCTACTCTCGAACTTTCATACGGCGTTCTTCCTCAGTACAGCAGTGAACAGCTTGGCTCTCGGAATTGGGGCGGGAACTAATTTTCAAGCGATTTGGCTCGAGTTTGCAGCTCCTGCAATGGTAGCATAGCACCCGACGGACTTGATAGGCCATTAACGAGCGAAAAATCGGTGGCTGTCATCATATTCCACGGACATGACTCGATGTAAAAGCGAGAGAGGGAATCCAAATTAATTAGCCGAGCTCTGGACCGTCAAAATTATAACCGAGCAAATTATAAAGTGAGCGTTGAGAGAGCTTTCTCTCACTGAAAATCAGGCGGTCGCAGAAAATTATTCCTCACATAGGTAGAGGAAATTCCAAAACCTGGTAAGCGCCAGCATTATGATTCAGTAGCAAGACGTGAATGACCGACTATCGTCCCCATTAGAAGCTATGGTAAAGAATCGATTATTAAGGTGTTCGATTCATTTCCCAAAACTTTTGGGGGAGGGGGTACCTTGCCAACCCTTGCCGTTTATCACCTGCTTCACTTGTTACCAACCTTTCGACAGCAGAGAGTTCAAGTTTAGAATATTTTTTTTTTCAAATGTGACGCACAAAAATTTATTTCAAGACTGCCAACATACGCCTACTAGAGTAATTTTCACTGTGGAACAAACAAATAAATGCTTTTTTGAACTATCTGCATGCAACGTCTGCCATTTTTTTTTTTTTTTTTTTTTTTTTTGCCCCAAGTAGAGACAAGACAAGAGACTCCACTCGTTCCTTGGCGACGGATGGAAAATTTTATTTCCGGGGATTCAACACTTCTTAATGGTCAATATTATAAGGGAGCAACAGTCATCACCCTTTTTTCGGCTGAAGACGGACCTACTATGTGCATGATGAGCTGCGGGAAACATAATGCGCCAAACAAGTTTGCCGAACCTCGGTATATTTGCCAAACGAAATACCCAACACGTCGTCCAACATCCACCCAGTACGTAAGTCAACAGTTAAATGTTAGAGTCCCAAAAGTAAAAGCTTCTACCATCGCTAAGACACCAATGAACAGTCTCTTGTGTCTCGCCTTAAGAGCTTTGTAAAGCCTAAAATGGCTGAGCTACACTGAAAAGAAAAAGTTAGGGGCTATATGGACATACCGTCCGTTCCGGGTTCAGAGGTCGAAAGTTCCGGGTGCTAGAGCTGTAGCTTCGACTGCTCCGGCTGCTATGCTCGGAACTTTCAGCCTCTGAGCCCGGAAAGCGGACGGTATGTCTATGTAGCCCGAAAGTACGGCTTCCCCAGCTGGAGTTTTTTTTTTTTTTTCAGTGATAATAACGAGGCGATCCTTCCGTGGTGATAAAGTATTCCAGCGCCCTATCCACCCAGCGGACCGATTATTGAAATTAATAGACAAAACTATAGACAAAGGAGACAAAAGAGATATGGAGAGATCCTATTGGTGGAAGCGGGTGGTTGCAATGGACAAAGGAGGTGGGCAATAGACTAACTAACGGCAACCCACGAGAGACCCGACAGTTATAGTCTATCATGTTCTCCCTTAGTCTATAAGAACCACACATTTCAACCAGCAGGTTCGCTCCATACTCCCTATGTCTGCTTTGTCTATAGCTTTGTCTATAGCTTTGTCCATCAATTTCAATAATCAGTCCGCTGGTGTTGTCATCTCGGCCGGGCAAGGAGTAGGAAACTTGGCTGCAACGAGACCTTGAGAGGTTCCCAAAATTCTTCCATGATCCGGCATGGAGACGGCCTTGCACGAGATCCCGTGGGCCCTCGGAAGTCACTGGTCACTGGTCAGTGGGGCACCGCGTCGCCCTCGCGTCGGCCGGGCCGGTGCACCGGCCACCGGGTATTCGGGTCCCCTCAAAACCCATCTCGTACCGGTACCTACCCGCGGCTGCGTTGTGTAATTCTCAGGGGTCGATATCCTTATTGGACTCCGACTTCGACTTCGGCAAGGCCTCCAGCGTGACGCAACATTACACAACCCGAATGCTTCCTATCCCCCACCGACCCCCCCCCCCC
>NW_017547114.1:2335021-2482330 GCF_001854935.1 Bemisia tabaci
AGCGCCGACCGCGGCCACAAAGCTGATTATCGAAGATCGCGTCTTTAGGAACATTCATCTTTTTTATTCCACTGACGCGACATCGAAGCTTAAGTGCTCTGCCATGTTAAGGAGAAACGCCATATCGACGGTGAAACTACCAAACCACGTATCTCGTTTGCGGTGTTTAAAAATCTACGCTCACATTTTATTTTTTTGAAGTAGACCAAATCAAGATCATTCCTTGAAATTTTCACGGAATTTTCTCCGCACGAAGAGGAAAAATCACAGAAATTTTCAAGACTGGATGTTAAGTAGTTTTTCATTTAAAAAATAAAGTATGACAGGAAGTCTGCGACGTCGCAAACCGAGATACGTGGTTTGGTAGTTTCACCGTCGATATGTGCTTTTCAACGGTACCGGATTTCCGGGATAAGATATTTAATTTTAAGACAAATTTTGAACATTATTCCTTGTGATTGCGTGGATTAAAATGCAGAAAAGATCCTGTGAAAAATTCAAGGAGAAATGCACAGTATCTCAGAGTATTTATTTCATCAGATGAGACACAGGATGTTCCTATGTTCAACGGGAGTATTTTCAGAATCGATCGTTGAGGTCCAAGCTGACTTTTGAATTTAAAACTGTTTTTTTTCTCACCTTTTCGTAAAAAATCCTATAACTTCGGTGTTACAGATCCTCCCCTAGAATTCACTGAAAATATGGCTTCGATTCTTTTTAAGTCAGAAACGTGCTCAGCGTGTTAAAGAACGTAGAATTGCCAATTTTTATGCATTTCAGCTCATAACTGTCGTCACAGCAAATAAATAAAAAACGTTTTTTAGGTCCAAACTTTGAGAGGCCGTAATCAAGGGAAAAGTTCTCCGGTAAAAATGTTTCAGAGCAATAAAGCCTTATTTTGACCCCAAAAATCTATGTCCATTTGTCGTTTTTCCATAGAGCGATATTGCAGGTTCTGTCACGTCGTCTTGTGTTATAAATAATTCTGGTCAGTGGTCGAAGATTATTCAATTGGTCAGTTGCACATGTCGCAGAGCCATAACGAAGTAGTTAGGTCAGCTAGATATAAAGAGATCCAATCAACTGTGCTAATAAAAAACGTCATTTTAGCATTCGGGTATTCCCGGATTTTGTTTCATAAAATGATTATATTACAAGGAAGCCGTGAAAATTTTTTTTGTGAAAGTTTTGGAGGCTTTTAATGAATTTATTAATTAATCAAACAAAATTAAGAAATTCAAAATTTTTGATGGGGGGAAAATTTCATCCCCGATATCAACGTAGAGTAAAACCCGCTGTCATTAGCAGAGAATCTTCATTGAACACTTGCAAGGTTATCAACCTCGCATATGTTGCAATAAACACGACGAGTATAGGATCAGGGTTCTCCAGCTACGATTAGAAATTAATTCCGAATGTTTATGTATGTCGGCCGATAATTATCTGTAGAATTAATAGATCGATTACACTTCATTAAAATACATCGGAAAAAAAATAGGTACCGCGCGGAGTTTGAGATCACAATATTTGCATTTGTTATTGGAGAAAATCGATTTGACATCAGGTCAAGTTCGACTGGACATGAGTTCGAGTCGATTGACAGTAGCTACCGATACAATTTTGGCGAATTTTTCGGGCTATGGTTTCACTAGGTTCACAATACAATTTTGAGTCTCAAAAAAGAGGGTTTTAATTCTCCCAAAAATTTAAAAAAAAAAAAAAACATAATTAAAAGAAAGGGAAAGAAAAAAATTAAACTCCACGGGAAAAGAAGGGAACCATATAGGCGAAACTGTCAGCGGAAAGACTTCTGTCGTGTTGATCCGACCACGTGGACATACTCAGAGACATTGAACTTAATTCTGGAACTAATCGAAGAACCTATACTCCACTAAAACAATGGAATATTAACGAGAGAGTGTCTATTGTATAATGAGAGGCATTTTGCACTTCAACAGTGAGACTGCGAAAACAACCAACCAAAATCGGCTAAGCTGCCTTAACTTGCGCGTGATAAGCTCTGAATGTTTTCATCCAATTTGGATAAACAAAGATTTTTAATATATTTTCCGCAGGGTTTTCTTTTAATTGATTATAAGAAACACGAGAAACAAGGGCTTGTCGTACCGCAAAGTGCAATCTTTAATCGATGCGCTGGTTTTTCTGGTGCGTACACCACTTTAAGGGATAGCAGTCTCCTACGGATCGATTCTTTTAGAAATTCTGTGCAGTTTGACTGAGGAAGTGAAAGATGTTGTCAGAAAAATGACCAATCAAGTAGGACGGGATCCCCAAGGGGACTTGATTAAGTCATATCTGAAAGCGTTGTATGGGTTGACAAGGAAAATATACAAATTTACTCATGTAGCCTCAAACGGAGACTCGAAGGGCCCCGCCCACCCATCTTTGACCCCAATTTTGAAAAATTATGGGTCGTCCCAGGAGTAATTTTAAACCTGTTCTTACTAATAAATAGATAGAATTAAAAGACTGGGCGGCGTCATGAAAAGATTCAAAGTTAGTCATGAACAGGCAAAACTACGACAGAGCAGTATACTTTTGTCCTTCCAAAGTATTACATTTCCTTATTCTTCTTCTTCCTCTCTTCCTCTCTTCCTCTCTTCCTCTCTTCCTCTCTTCCTCTCTTCCTCTCTTCCTCTCTTCCTCTCTTCCTCTCTTCCTTTCTTCCTTCCTTCCTCTCTTCCTCTCTTCCTCTCTACTTCTGCTTCTTCTTCTTCCTCTTCTTCTGCGTCATCTGCGTCTTCTTCTCCTTCCTCTTCTTCTACCTCTTCTTCATCTTCGTCTTCCTGTCTTCTTCGTCGTCGTTGTCGTCTTCGCCTTCCTCTTCTTCTTCTTCTTCTTCTTTTTCTTCTTCTGCATCTCCTTCTGCTTCTTCTTCTTCTTCTTCTGCTTCTCCTTCTTCTTCTTCTGCATCTCCTTCTTCTTCTTCTTCTAAATATCCTTCTTCTTCTTCTTCTTCTTCTTCTTCTTTTTCTTCTGCATCTCCTTCTTCTTCTTCTTCTGCATCTCCTTCTACTTCCTCCTCCTCTTCTTCTTCTTCTTTTTCTTCTTCTTCATCCTATAGTTTTATTTCCTTTATCATTTCATCGCAATTAACGCTCACTTTTCCTGCTAGAGCGCGTTGCTAAGAGCCTCGAAGACGAAAAGACGGACCGCGAACGGGGAAAGTGAGAAAAAGAAAAGCATGGACATCCTGTCCGTCGTTGCTAGTGAGATTCATACTTTCGAAGTTGCCAGGTCATACGATAAATTTTCCATGGGGTTAAATTAAGGGAAAATGCTGATTTCCAGCACTATGTCGCAACAACGCATAATTTCGCTTTTCGCGGCTGAGAAGGAAAAATTAATACCGACGACCTTGCTATTGTTCGTCTATACCACCGTGCTATGGAAAAACGCTGTATGAAACTTCAGGCATTGCCAAATTCCCTTCAACAAAATGCGAATGCATTAGGAAAGTTTTGAGTATCGTTCGTCCATTTTTCCAGAAAACTTTGTCCGCACCCTGTTAAAAATTGGCGATAGGAGCTGCGTTTCAAAATACCATAGGAGTTCTTATAGCCGACTAAAGAAGGCTATTGAAAATCATATAGCTGGCTGTAGAAAGCGGAGCAAATCATATAGCCGGGCTATACGAAGCTATGAAAAAGTATATAGTCGGGCTATAGTTCCTATCACCGGGCTTTACACTTTATCGCTATTGGCTATAAAAAGCTGTAAGAAATTGTGTAGAAATTCGTGTGCTTTGGAAATCATTAAGTTTGATACGGAACTACCTTAATATTTACAAAACACACATTATATTTCCTTTAAGACGTATTTTGTTTTCATCAATTAAAATGAGAATAGTCCATACAGAGTGTGCAAACGTTTCAAAATCATGAGTTGAAAAACGCTGACTCCGCGAGATTAAATATTAGATCCTAACACAAAGCGGAGCGGCGACGCACTGGCGCCTAAAAACCTTACAGGGATACTTCACGCATTGCGCAATGCGTGAAGTATCCCTGTTAGGTTTGTAGGCGCCAATGCGCGTTTCGCACTTTCTGCCCGCCCGCCGCGCCGCAGCGTGCTACGGCGTCTGAAGCAACTATTTCACACCAGAGGTATTGCACAGTATCATAAGAAATTGAAGGCGCTCCAACATATTAAGAATGACAGGCATCTTTCAAAAGTACGGAGCTTTCCTCGCAAAATAAATCAAGATACTACGGCACAAAAAGAGAGCGGTAGTCCAAAAACTAAGTCCTGGTATCCGTATTTAGTAACGTTTAGTATAAACTTTATCGTCTGGCTGTTGTTTAATCGCGATCGGCTATTAAAGGCTATAAAAAATTGTACAGCCGCTTACAGAAGCTATTGGAAATCTTACAGCCGGCTTTAGGTCTATGGTATTTTGGAACACAGATTCTACTGCCAATTTTTACCAGGGCAGTTTAATCTAAAATGTCTGAACATTTCAAAGGAAAATATGCTTGACTTTCCTTAAAAATACATGTTTTATCCGGAGAAATTTGGCAACTCTCGCATGCTCATACGGTGTTATTTCTTAGTACGGCCGTATAGAGTATGGAAAAAGTACTCTGCCATCGTTGTAAAACTATTGAAACCGTTTCTTGTGTAGAGATCGTAAGCTCCAACAACCTATGAGCCCTACACCTCCTTACCAATCACAACTTCCAGCGCTCATGAGTAATTCACCCTCTGACCCTTTTGAAAATGGACGATCCTATTATGTATTCCGGTTTTGTCGTCTCATAGGTCATCGTGCTTCTTGTAATTAATTCAGTATTTACTTTTGGCATCAGATTATTGGCTCCTCGCCTTCAGTAGTTTTCGCAACTCTCATCAAGCCCCGTTTGTCTAACAAGATCCCAATATCAGTCAAAAATTCAAAATAATGTTCGTGTTTTGCTCCCCTTCTTATTCTTTACATGATTTAGAGGGAGTGTAATTCATTTTAAATTTATTCTACAAAAAGTGTTGTCATCTTAATTTTATAAATAAAAGTGTCCCCAGCTTCAACGAAGGAAGAGATCGTCCACGATTAACAAAACACCTAGCTGGAACATTAGTGAATTATTTGAGGAATTCCGGATAGTATGTTAAAGTTACGTTTGTGAATGCTACATCATACACTGATGCACTGGGTGATGCCTGAGGACACCTCAATTCTCATCTTATTAGAACCTCAAGGTGCGTCAAGGAGTCAATATTCAGGTGCAAAAATATGATCAATATCTCGTGTTTTTTATGCATTTTTTAAAAAAAAAAAAAAATTCGCTTAGAAACATCATTTTGAGGCATCTTGTAACAAGCTTTTCTGATTTCAATGAGTCTCATTTGCACTACATTTTGTAGTAAGGAACCACAATTTCCGGCTTAGGTTAGGAACAGCGTATGTCTCATTAGTTTCACCATGCACATAAGTGTTTTTACGGATGAGCCAAAGATTACGGATCCTATTTACAAAACGTAGCCAATTTGTTAGAGAGTGATTTTTTTAACTTTGATTCTGACTGGCTGAGCACAAAACAATTTATACTGTAAAATGATTTTAAAAATGATCAATGCATTCGGGGTGGTTTGAATTCATTTTTGATGAGGAATCATATGAATGTGATAACATTGTTCTTACTTTGTCTGTTGGTACATTATTGTCCCACAGGCGTCCTAGCAAGTATGAAAAACAGCCTATTACCTAAGCCTTTTTCCTGCGAATCAAGTTAATACTCAGACTTATCATTAAAACGCACGGTTAGGACTTTAGCAAACTCACAGTCAGTCCGCCCAAAAACAATTTACAATACGAGATTTTTATTACAAGGAGCACCATTTGGACTCAATTTCGCAAAAGGAACTACTATACTTGTATCATTTTAGAAAAAACATATGTGTCATTAGTTTCCCTATGCAGGCAGGTGATTTTATGGATGTTCAAGTAGTAGCAGCTTCTTATTTCAAAGTGAGGTCCAGTTACCTAGCTTGTGGATCCCCCGCTTGCAAACTGTTTATATCGATGATTGGTTTTCCACCCACCCGAAATCATGAAAAGTGTATCCATTCAAATTTTAGTACGCTTTCATTTTTTCTGTCTCGCACTGGGAAAATATAGAGAATGCAGATATTAAATGATATTAACTACGGTTTTTATGTCCCTTCTTCAAGATTTTCGTCACGAAGCCATGCTTCAAAATTAACTCTAGGGCCAGCCGGTATGATCAAGTTTTCTACCATATGAAAACTAGTCAAAATTAAACCGGACAGCTTCAACGGTTTTTACTTTCTCGCTCTCCTTAAGAGAAAGTCATCCTTAAAAAAAGAGAGACAAAAATATAATTTTCACAAAATCAGCAAGCATTTTAGGGCGCTTTTAGTGAAAAAATCTACTTGAAAAAATGTATGTCCGTCCATCCGGCGCCCCGAAAATAATTTATACACCAGTATCTTATAAAATCTAGTCGTTCAAACCCATTCAAAATGGGCGTAGAATACCACATTGACGGTCTTCTAGTGCACGCCAAGTGATATTTTGATACTCTAAAATGGTTGAGAGGGGGGTGGAAGGGCTACGGGGCAAAAAGAAAACTTAACGGAATTCAAAAATTCACACCGTCAACTGTTTTGGTACGACTTTAAATTTTAAGCAAGATACTCTCAATAACAGAAGAGATACTAGCGATGCATCAAGCACCGCTAGTGTCGCCTCTAAAATTTCTTTTAAGATCGTCGGTGTAGGATCAAAATTGGAGGGGTGAGGGCCATTAGCGGAAGGCGCATATAACCTTAATTTGACTTTTGAGCATGCTGACATTATAGGCAAGTAATCTTTTAAATTGGTGGAGATGACTGTGCAACTGCTCCAAAAGTATCTGCGACACATCAATATTTTGGGGGGGGGAGGGGGGGGCTACCGGGCAAAAACAAGAAATCCATCAGATTTCCGGCTAAGTCCAAACGTAACTGGGTTCTACGTATTCACAACATAAACTCAGCCAGTGCTATGAGTCAATTGAAACCTGGAGTGTTCCCTATGCATTATATCGCCAATATTGTTTGCATACTTTTGGCTGGACTGACCTCAAAATTATGCGGGGCAGGGCTCCTATATTAGGTTAGGTCATAACCTTCAGCCACAGTATTTACAAGACATACGATCGGTCGGTCTCGTTATTCAGAGTAATCCAAAAGTCCTGCATCAGCCTTATAAACCTTAGGGTTCTTAGCCCTTTTCAGGGTTGCCCCTTTAAAATTTTGGGGATTCCCAAAATTCGTTTCCTTTAACCTCGGAGCACCCGCAAAATTTCAAGGCTTTGTCTCAATTTGTTCAAAAGCTATAGGAGTGATGCCTGACATTGCCGGTGCGGGACTTTTAGATCACTCCGTAAAATCAATTCATTCCAAAAAGACGTAGAAGATCATTTTCTTTGATACTTTTGGGCACTTAATGGTATCTCTAAATGGGAAGGGGGATGAAGAGACAAAGAGTACACAGTAACTGGACCAGTGGACCACTTCCACTGCAAGGCACATTTTTCCTGACTTTATTGCGGTTAATAAACAAAGAAATAAAAAAAAATTTAAAAAAACCAATAAAAAATAATGATAATTTGTTTTAGGGATAGCGAAGGGACGGATTCGCAATTTCGATGCTAGCATCTAAACGCAACAATTTGTGCGTGAGGGCTGTCTGTGTTGCATAACCAAAATACTAAAGGCAATTTGGGCCTGAGTTCACCACAGTCAAATATGTGTGCACATACTTGTTCATAGTATTCGAGAGCATGGCAAACGGGGTATGACTTATGATGATGATGATGATGATGATGATGATGATATCTCTTCCTTTTCAGCTCGAACTTAACACCGTTCAAAAATGGCATCTCAATCCGAGAGTTGTGAAAGTGTGATCCAGGAGTTTTACAAGGGGAAAAATGTACTCATTACGGGAGCGACAGGTTTCATGGGGAAGGTGCTGGTGGAAAAACTGGTGAGGAGCTGCCCGGAAACGAGGATAAGTTTAATACTCAGGCCGAAAAATGGCCAAAGTATCGATCAGCGGCTGGATCGATTCAAAGCTCATAAAGTAAGCTATCATAAGTACATTACAGAAGTAAGTAGCTATTAAGTAAGAGATCTTCAGCAATGGGCCCGTCGCAAACTTCAGTTGGAGCAAAAAGAAGAGTTGCTTCTTTCTAAATGAAATGGCTCGAAAATCACGATAAGCTGGAAAGACTGAAATATACTCCTAACTTTGCGTAAAATATAAGCGTTTTTTAAAGCCTCTTGCCTCGAAAACGAAACTATATGGCGCATGTGGACAAATTGTTTGAGTAGTCGTTCCATCCAACCCTTGCTCACTAGGATGCTACATATTCAACATGGCTGACGCTTCCGCGCACAAACCTCTATATAGGCAGCAACAGGGTCCTTATCAAAACGAGGAAATTATAAATATAAATACGCCAGTTGATAAAATCCTATTTGGTCACGTGTGTTTTAGCGGATTGGTGTCGGCCATGTTGAATCCTGACAGCATCGCAGCAACGAATGCAGCGCAGCATCCTGACACAGTGGTCTTGAAGCAAAAAAAAAAAAAAACGACAAAATCAGAGTATTGACTGATCTTATTTTCGAGACTTCGTAATTTTTAAGTTTTATATTAAATGCATGTTTTCTGCTGATTTTGATCCGGTTTTTTATTTATTTGTTTATCGAATTGGAGTCGATCAGTTCACGTCGATTGACTCACGTTTTTATTTTGTGTTTGATTCTTGTCGATTGAGCGCGTACCCTCTCGTTGCATGCAGACTTTCTATCATGCACTTTTTTTCAACTGAACAAGTCGCCTTCTGCTGCGTCTAAAGCAATTGTTGTTAAGATTAAGAATATGTTGTGCTTGCTGATTTTAGCTCGTTAATACTCGACTATCTGAAGGCGTTTTAAGTGCGCAAGTAGCGCAATCCGTTGGAAAACAAACAAAGTAGGGATTGATCGATTCATTTAATGTCGTTTTTTTTATTCTCGAACAGAGCGCTCTACTTCCGCACATAAAACGCCTTCAGAGAGTCAAGTGCGTAATGAGCTAAAATCAGCAAGCACAACATACTCGTAACAACAGTTGCTGCGGACGCAGCTGAAGGCGAATTAAAAACAACCGCATTATACACGTTGATAAACATTTTAGGTCTTTAATTAATATTGTAACCAATAGAGAACTGTATTTTACAGTCTTTATATGGAGGATTCTCGAAAATTTCTTTCGGCCCAAGATCACATGGAATCCCTTTAAAATTTTCTTATACAAATTGAATCTCCAGAACAATATCACCATCATGCGTGAATGAAACTGGTAAGGTCGGTTTGAGACACCCTGTATAGAGACGTGAAGTTTTTTGCCCCAAACGCAAAGTATGATATAGATCTCTCCTTTAATTTTGTTGGAAGGTTTTCGACCGCGTGCGGGAGGAGAATTTAGAGAGCCGCTTACTGAACATAGACGCTTTGGAAGGTGATCTTTTGGAGCCAGAGTTAGGATTGAACGAGCAAGACAAAAAGAGACTGGCCAAGACGCACATCGTTTTCCATTGCGCCGCCTCCGTCGAATTCAATCAGCCTATCAGAGAAGCCGTCCTCCGCAATGCTGGTGCCATCTTGGAATTCATGAAAATAGCCAAAAAAATGACCAACTTAAAGGTATTGTTACATATCAGATAATTCAACTGGAACTGCTTATCGATGGCCGAACTGCGAAACCACGTGTCTCTACTATCAGACTTCCTGTCATACTTTATTTTCCTTTGGAAAATTTTGCAACGTAATTTCTTGAAAACTTATTTTATTAATCTACTGTATTAGCAAAATATTCTGTACCAGGGGCCTGTGTCGGCTTTGCGGCCGCCGACACCGAAAAAAAAGTACACGGAAAAAATCGTAGAACAGCCATGTTCAAGTTATTTCATAGATAAATGGATTCAAAAGCAAACGGGTGCACGCGAAAGAAAGTGCATTTATCTTTAATTGCAAGGTTATGCACCTCTTTTTACGTCTTATTTTTGAACACCGTTTTTAAAAAGCTATACACACGATTTTTCTGAAAAGTTACCAAGTTTTTTTTATATATATTTTTTTAAAAAAAGCCACACTTAGTTTTTTTAGAAGTTTCGAAATTTCCGGAATGATTTAAAATAAAATCACAAAAATTTCTACGCGATATTTTCGTTTGTTCTTTCTTTTTATTAAACCACAATTAATTTTATGCGATTCAAGTTTCAAAATCGCTGCGTCGTTCAAACATCGTCCGAGTTTCTGAATCGTTGCAATTAAGATACATTTACCCTTTAATTGGGGTAAAAACCGGGTAGGGACCGTAAAAGAAATGATGCGTGGACCTAGTTTTGCGGCGATTTTAGCGTCGCGCAAGCGAGAGAGTACGCCGAGTGCGGTCGTGTGCCGAGTCATCTTCACAGTTTGATGCGCCTTCCTTCAATCCAGCTAGCGGCAATGTGCCTATTACATGCCCGTCCTGTAGTCGAATAGTTATCGCAAATAACTCTCGCGTGGTGTTTGGTGCAATGCGAGAAGTATTCAGGCAGGATTGTAGGCGCTAACATGCGTTCGGAGCCGACCGCGTTGTTTGGCGTAATGCATGGAGTATTCTTGCAGTCTTGCAGGCGCTGATATGAGTTTTTTGACGCCAACCGCAGCCTGTTTGGCGCGATTATTCGAACTCGCGTTAGGATAATCACGGCATCGAACAATGAGGCTTAAAAGGCCCATGGTGTGTCTCGACGCCGCGCCGCGCCGTATGAACACCTTAACGTCGCCTCGTTTCTCCCGATAAAATATTGGCTCTCAGAAAAGTTAGGAAAGTTCTGTATGTTCGCTTTTTTAGATTGAATGGACCTTCAAACACGGTACGGATTAAACACTCTGATACATTATTCTTCACCAGAACTCCACGTAGAACACGTTTCGCACAACGAAAACCAGTGGCGTAACGGACCTTCGCTGGGCCCCCCCGCAAAATTTTTCGAGGCCCCCCCCATGTCAATGAAATTCCAAAACTATCCCCTCTCCCGCCCCTCTCCCTCCTTCGACCCTTCCCGTTTTTAGCCCGAGACGTTTCAAATCACGGACTTGGACTTGGAATGCTTCACCCCTCACCGTCCCGGATCCCGTACCCGATTAAATGGGGCCCCTAAAGGATCAAGGATCTAAAGGGTGGCGGAGGCCCAGCCCAGGCCCAAGGATCTACAGAGGGGCCATCTAATCAAAGGGACCCCAAGGGCCTTGGGGGCCCTTTTAGATTGTTGGACCTCCCTAAATCCTAAATACGAAACGTGACAAAAAAGAGCCAATTTTTAGTAATCACTGAGTGGGCATTGGAAGGCAGGGGCCCTCCAGCAAACAAAAAGTTAGGGACAGTCCAAAGGAAGTATGAAAAACCCCGAGCTAACAATAAAAATCAGGGGAAGAGGCCCCATCTCGGTAAATAAAGGCCCAAAGTTTGAAACCAAAGCTAATAAGCATCAAAGAGAGAAAGAGAAAAAAAAATTCCGGCGGCCGAGGGCCCCCTAAGCGCCTGGGCCCCCCTGCATAGCAGGGTCTGCGGGGGCGCCCGTTACGCCACTGACGAAAACTATACTGATCTCAAGGATTTCGATCCTCTGAGCTCGACGTCGAGAGGTCAATATCCTCATCGCTTAATGGTTTTTACACCGCGAGCCTGCAATCCTGGGATCGAAGGATTGTGGAAATGTTTCTGTTTTTTGTCGCTCATTTTTTTCAATTGTTTTAATTGAGAAAGAAGCTAACTTCGTAGCTTGAAATATATGTAGAATATTCTGCCAAAGGAAAAAAAATTAAGATAGTCTTAAATGCATTACGTTTAATGTGGCAGGAAGCTTTTGCAACGTCGCAAAAGGAGATCCGTGGCTTCATACTTGGATAATTGATTATATCTCATTCAAAAATTGATCTCCAAACATTCCGTTGTATGAATATCGTTAATTTAAGTAAAATTTTGAAGTACGCTTCCTCCCTGAATCCACCATCCACGGCGATTTACATGACGACAAACGCCTTCGGCAGTTAAATCCTCAGCTGACCGAAATAAAAGCGCCCAGAAATAACGAAAAATCACGCATCTCCCGACGAAACGAACGGGATAACCGATTTTTCAAAGGGAGCAAGGGGCGAGGGACTCGCTGCGCGATCCCACGTTTTTTCGGCCATCGGGGGACCGGGACGGTCAAACCGGTACCCCGGATCAGCCCTGAGGTCCCCGTTGAATTTTGACCCGAAGGATTAGGCTTACAGGGTTATAAAATGGGATGATAAATTTTAAGCCATAAATTTGGCTTAATTTTTCTCAGAAAAATAAATTGTGAGTAGAAATTTTGGAACATCGCAATGGAGATACGTGGTTTTGCACATCGATCATTGATACATACATTCAATTTAACGATAGGAAAAATTTATAAGCGCTAAAAGGAATGGAAATCATTGACCTTTTTGCAGCCTTTTGTCGCAAAGATTCCGGCTGAAGGTACGATACTGCTAAAATGATTAATGTCTCTGAGATTAAATCCTTCTAGGATTCTCCTTCATTTGAATGAGTATGCAACTTAAACTATGTTGGAAGCGGAACAGTTGTAGTCATGCCATTTTACCAATTTTTGTATTAAACTTCCAATGAAACTTGTTCCTACTTTGTCCCGGTGTTCCGTTCTCGGTTAAACGATTTTGAACGATCGATGATAAGGAAGGGCCGGATATTCAAGTATTCGATTTCCGATTCGTCAACCGCAACTGAAGTTCCAGAATAATTTCACAGTTCTTTTCGGTTTCAGGCTTTTGTGCATGTCTCTACAGCCTACAGTAATGCGAACATTTTCAAAATAGACGAAATTGTTTACAAAAATAAGCTCGATTACAAAACACTTTTGTCGGTCGTAAAAAACGATAGCAGTCAGACCTTAGGTGCAGTGGAAAGTAAGTAAGTGAGTATGCATATCTTTACTCTCCAATAAAATATGTTCAAATCCGCATGTTTTTTTTTTTTTTTTTTTTTTTTTAAAAAATGTCACACGCTTCTGTTGTAATTTTAAAAGCTGTGGTTGGTTAAATCAGGGCAAACCAATTACAGTCACAATATACTCTGTCATGCATTGTGTCTTGCCACCTTATACAAAATTAAGCTAATTCAAATTAATGTGCGCACAATTTACGTATTTTACGATGTGACGCATTTTGTCATATCCTACTTTTGTTCGGATTGACCCTTTACTTCAACATTAACGAGATTATTTTTTTCCACACTTGTGACAGAGTGCGCAAAAAATTTCAAAAAAAATGTTTAGAAACCAAAAAATAAAAAAACATAAATAAATAAATAAATACATACATACATAAGAACATAACCTTTAAACTAGTGCTATGAGAGATTTTCGATCGATTCCTGAAATATTATGGGAATGTCAAAAATAAGAAATTTTTCCATTTAAAAGAAAATTAAACAAACATTTGAAGATTAATAATGATTTAATTTAATTAGCAACTTTTACGGATTTTGCTCATGAGGGTCAAAAGTCCATGTCGATGTACGAACTTTTGATTTGGCTATAGATAAGTTTGCCTTTTTTTATGATGATTCTTCTATGATATGTATCTCTTGACGGCAGAAACTGACCTATTGAATTGTTTTACATTTAATTTTTTCCTGTTATTTGTTGTTATTAGAGTACAGGTATCTAAGATTCTCAGGAGTAAAACATTTATCCATTTATTAACTTCTGCTTTTAGGGTGATTGAAGAATTGCCTAACACCTATGTTTTCTCGAAAGCTCTGGGTGAGCAAGTAATAGCCGACCACGAACAAATTTTGCCAGTTACTATTTTCCGTCCATCAATCGGTAAGTGCGTGCAAGTGGCCCAAACTAAAAAAGATAGCTTGTCATTCTGCAAACAGCTCAGATATGCGCCGCATATTATTCAATTACCTTCCATGATCTCATACAATCCCTTCATAGACTCCTTCTCAAATTAAAAAGTTAACATTGAAATAAAAATAATTAAGAATAAAATTTAAAATTAGAAACAACACATACGAAAAAAAGTTTGAAAGAAACAATTCTCTCTCTGTAGCACCCCTTTTTTCTCGTCAAGAGATTTTTGATCCAGGGATTGGAACGTTTTTAATTGTCGATTTATCAGTAGTAAATAATCGATTAAACAGCCGATCGAAATTTTAACCATCGTTTAATATATAATTATTAATTTTTAATTAATTTAATACACACATACATTCGAGTCGCTTCACAGCGCGCCCGGGCGCTCTGCGGCACCTAATCGCCATCCTTGCCTATCGATCCAGAGGTCATCTGGTAAATGGCATCTTGTGATTTCATCTTGAATGCCACCTATCCACGATTTTGCTGGACGTCCCCAAAACGACGCCTTTGTTAAACGACCTAATTTAATTAATTTAATAAGATTACAAATTAATAAAGTCGAATCGAAAGACTTTCGATCAATAGGAAAACTCTACAATTTGACTCTTGACGACGGATCTGCTACTTTGATTACTTTCTGATTGTTTGCTGATTATGATGGTGATTGTGCAGTGACGGCAGCGATTGCTGAGCCAGTTCCAGGGTGGGTGGACGTCATGAACGGGATCACGTGGATGATGGTCGGGGGTGCCACTGGAGTTGTCCGCGTCCTCCCTGTCGACAGTGATAAAAAGGCTAATTTCATCCCCGTTGATACCTCCATCAATGCCATGATAGCCTGCGCCTGGGATGTCTCCCGTTCAATGTAAGTCCCACAGCTTCACATGTACCTTATACCCAGTTAGAATAGATCGTATTCGATAGTGGTCAGTGTTCGAAACTCACAGGCGCCAACGCGCCAAGTGCGCCTAAAAAATCGGCCATGGCGCCTAAAAATGAAGGATCTGCGCCAACGTGGCCCCAAAAAATTGCCCCTTAAAAATCTGAATTTTCATATTAGGTGATTATTCGAAATTTTCAGTACTAAAAGTGAAGCTTTTTCTATTCTTCACGATTTCATCCTTAGTGCTTTTGTCTTCCCCAAGTTACAGCTACTTACCAGTTCTGTTACGAAAACATCTTGCATCTAACTTTTCATTAAATGCGCCGTAATATGTAGGCAAAAAGTCAATTTGGCCCCTAAAAAAGCTTCAATGGCGCCTAAAAATCGGGCTTGATGCGCCACATGGCTACTAAAACTCAAAGGTGAGTTTCGAATACTGATAGTGGTACAATGTATCGTTTGGCTCAAAGCAACAGAACATAACCTCAAACAAAAATTTTAGAATTTGTGTGGAAAAGCTGAAAATGAGAAAATCCCTGACAATTTCACTCTTCGGTGCCATTTTGACCATTTGGCCCTTGTAAAATCATTGCAAGAGGAAACAGTCATTCGTCAAGCCTAATCAAATAGCATAAAATTATTCAAAACTACTGATTGGTCCAATTGAAGGCAATCAATAGAAGGTCGGGAAGCCGGAAATGATCTAAGTCATAAAACCCACACACGTGTTTTTACGCCAACCATCGATTAATAATGTTTCTTGAGAGGCAGAATACGCCTTACATTAAATCATAGGCCACGCCACACTATCCACGTGTGATTTGAATTGCATACCTAAATGGCTGAAGGCGTGTCATACTCTAAATACTTTTGAACTTGTCACGGTATACAGAATACTTTGCCGTTTATTATTTGTCCGCTCGCACCGCTCCTATGTTTTTACATAGAAAAAAGCTCTTCCCTCATGATATCATTTTAGGATAATACATTTCGCTTATTTTCGCGGTAGGTCAGTTGCACTTATCACAAAATAGACCTCTTTTAAAATGTATAATAAATGGATTGCATTTTGCAAGAAGGAACCGCTAGCATTGCAATGATGCTAAGATTGTGCAACTTCATCCTTTGCAATAAAATTGCTGAAATCGTGAAAAACTATGAAATGTAGATGGTAATTTTTGTCTTAAATTCACAGTTTTTAGCGAGTAAAATAGAAACTATTGATGGATAATCGGGTTTTTCCTCCAAGACAAAAGAAGTTGCACAATCATACCAACATTGCAATGCTATTGGTTCCTTTTTGCAAAATGCAATCCAAATAGTGATCCACGTAACAGAAAGATTAAACGATCGAATAAAACAAAGAGGAGGTGTAACTAACAAAAATAGTCAATACATCGCAAAATTGTATCTATTCAAGCAGAAAATCGAATTGGCCAATAAATCAAGGCTGAAAAAATCGATTCGATTTTATACATTATCTGGTTAAAATAATCAATTTTTTGGTGGATTCGATTGGAAATCCGCCTCCTGGCTAAAGAGTAAATACGTTTCAATGCATTTCTATGATTTACAGTGATCGAGGATTTGGTAGGAGGCTCGTTTACAACTGTGCCGTGGATCGGACTTCGGAGGCTAGTTATGGCGACGTCATGCACTCAGCGGAAGAGTATTACAATTTCCCTTTCCTGGAGACGTTTTGGTACCCCAACGGGATGTTTATCAAGAATAAGACACTCTGTTTCTTCTACAGTATATTCGTTCACTTAATTCCAGCCCTACTCGCCGATGCCGTGGCACTGTCGTTGAAGAAAGAGCCCAGGTGGGTAACCGTTGTAATCAGAGTATTACGCAAACCTCTTATCGGGGGAAAGGGTCAGAGCTTGCCTTAGCCTTACCGGGTCTATAGAAAGGTAGGAGGGTGCTCAACTTTGAGCTAACGTCCAAGTTTAAAAAACAAATATTGACAATATTTTTCACCCAAAAAAAAAAAAAAAAAAAAAAAAAAAAAAAAAAAAAAAAAATTATATTTAGCCACCTTACATTCATCTGTTGAAGATCGTAACCGAAAAAAAAGGGCTTCCGTTTTTCGGCCCAAGTTGATGATAATAATTCCTCTGAAAACTTTTCGCCATTCTCTGAGAAATCCTCTTCCAAGGACAATCTCATTTAAAATTACTTATCTTCTGAGGTTTTGTGCAAAACCAGTAGAAAAATATATTCTTTCTAATTTCCGATTGATTCCTGAAAACCGTTTTGCAGGCTCTTGGCTATACAGAGGAAAATTTATTTCGGCGTAACAGTATTCGAATACTTCCTACGTCATGAGTGGAAATTTAATAATCAAAACCTGCATTGTCTCTGGGATGAACTGGGGGCTGCTGATAAGCAGCTTTTCAACTTTGATCTCAACCAACTGGTCGACTTTCGGACATACTTGCGAATTTGGATATCAGGGGGACGAAAGTACGTCATGAAACTAACTGAGGACAGCATCCCGGCTGCCAAGAAAAGACTCATGCGGTAAGAAATCAGCCACTCTTAGATCCTCAAGAAAGCCAATGGGTCTTTCCAGTACCGTATAGGAGTTTTTGCCCCCCCCCCTCCCATTTCAATAAAATTCTAAACGAACTCCCCATCCCCTCACCCCTCCCCTCTATTTTCGAAGCCCTACTCACAAGACTTTTCGAAAAAATTGCGCTTTATGTAGCTTGCATGTATAAACACGAAATGATCTCAGCCTATTTTTACGTTTTGTAATCATTGAATTAGTTAGATATTTGAAATAAAACATAAAAATAGTTACCAGAGCTCACCATGCGGAGGTACCTGAACATCCAAATTCAAACCCGGGCCCAGGATTGATAGACTGAAAGAGTCCCCAAGGCTCCAAGTAAAATTGAACAGATAAACTTTGGAAATAGATCATTGGCAGGGTAACAATATATTATGCTATACTGAAAAAAGTGAAAAATACGGGGGAAATTTTATATTACTCTCACAAAATTTAAGCTAGGCTGAAACCAACTTCAAAATTTTCAAAGCTTACAAAAATTTCTCTTTTGTATTATTAAATGTTTATAGAGGTAAATCAATCCTTTGCAAAGGTCTGTTTCAAAAGTTATAATGTCGAAAGTCACCAGAGATTTGTCAATCTTTTTCATGACAGCCCACGTACAAAATAGAGGCTTCAAAGATGTTCATCGATGCCTTTCCCGGCTCTCCCATTGGCCACCCTGGTAAAAATTGGCAGTAGAATCTGTGTTCCAAAATACCATAGACCTACAGCCGGCTGTAAGATTTCCAATAGCTTCTACATATAGCCGACTACACAATTTCTTATAGCCTTTTATAGCCGATGGCGATTAAGCAACAGCCAGGCGATAAAGTGTATGCTAAACGTTACTAATTACGGATGCCAGGACTTAGTGAGTTTTTGGACTACTCTTCTCTTTTTGGGCCGTAGTATCTTGATTTATTTTGCGAGGAAAGCTCAGTACATTTGATGGATGCCAGCCATTCCTAATATATTAGAGCGCCTTCAGTTTCGTATGATACTGTGCAATACCTCTGGTGTGAAATAGTTGCTTCAAGCGCCGTGGCACGCTGCGGCGCGGCAGGCGGGCAGCCAGCGCGAAACGCGCATCGGCGCCTACAAACCTAACAGGGATACTTCACGCGTTACGCAATGCGTGAAGTATCCCTGTTAGGTTTGTAGGCGCCAGTGCGTCGCCGCTCCGCTTTGTGTTAGGCTCTAATATTTAATCTGGCGGAGTCAGCGTTATACAACTCATGATTTTGAAATGTTTGCACATCCTGTATGGATTATTCTCATTTTAATTGGTGGAAAAAAATATGTATTAAAGGAAAATATAATGTGTGTTTTGTAAGCATTGAGGTGGTTCCGTGTCAAACTTAATGATTTTCAAAGCACACGAATTTCTACACAATTTCTGATAGCCTTTTATAATCAATGGCGAAAAAGCAACAGCCAGGCGATAAAGTGTAAAGCCCGGCGATAGGAACTATAGCCCGGCTGCATAATTTTTTATCGCTTCGTATAGCGCCCGGCCGTATGATTTTCTCCGCATTCTACAGCCAGCTTTATGCTTTTCTGTAGCCTTTTTTAGCCGGCTATAAGAATTCCTATGGTATTTTGAAACGCAGCTCTTATCGCCAATTTTTACCAGGGCAGCTGTGCAAGTCGGGGTAATCGATGAGTCTCTTCGAAGCTTTAGTTTGTTCGCGAGCCAGACGCTTATGTTAAAGATATCCTTGGACGACAAGGGGGCTCCCTAAAGAGAGGAGCGTCTAAGGAACGACAATGAAAACTATCCAAAATATTTTTAGACCTGGCCCCAGCTGGCTGATTATTGAATCGATACAACAAGAAGATGCCAAGAAAATGGAGCGACCGTATTGGTGGAATAGAGTGGTTGCTAAATACTATCAAAGGGGTAAAGTAATGGACCATCTTTAGAATCTCTCTTGGAGTGTCATTAGTTAGCCTATTTCTCACCTTCTTTGTCCATTACACCCGCCCGCCTCCACCAATAGGATCGAGCTATTTCCCTTTTGTCTTCTTTGCCTATCGCTTTGTCTATCGATTTCAATAATCAGGCCGGAGTAGTTCCTTGTAATAAGTGTTTCATTAATCAATGCAAAACTGTTAAAAAAGTGTGTAATATTTTGATTTCAGGCTTTATTACTTAGACTGGGTGGCGAAATCAATAGGAGCTTGCGTACTTTTATTCTTCACGCTAGCGTTTGTCAAGATGCCGGACAGTTGGCTTCCATCTCGGATCGTGGATAATTTCCACGAATTTGAGTATTTCTTCCTTCCTGAAATGAGAAATGTCACCATGTTTTGGGGCAGGACGGCATAAAAAAAAGTTCATACAACGCTACAAGAATTTCGTGTGTTACCAAAAAAGTGCAAAGAACTCAGCACGCCATAGTAGTTGGAACGAATGTAAATAATAAAGTGATTATTTTGAAATGTAGAAAACTTGTTAGAAAGAATAAAATTTTAGAGTTTCTTGATGAGTTCCCGGATGATTGTTGCGGGTTGCTTACGCAGCCCCTAAAAAATCATTGAAATTTCATGGAAAAAGGAATTTCACTTTACAGCAAAATGAAATTTCGTTCTTTCATAAAATTTCAGGAATCTCTGGTCGAACTTGCAGCGACCCGTAGCGACGGTCCATGGCCGTTGCCAATATTCAGGAAAAACGACGATTTTCCCGAAACAGTGAAGGTGGCTCCTTCAGGGGGTACTTTTGGTAGAAACCTGATAGAAGAAAAATGTCTCATTTTTACCCATAGAACGCGATCCTGCAGTCTTTAACCTTAGGTGACCCTGTATTGTCTCTGTATTTGACCCAGCGACGGTGTCCTCCTGGAGGTCAAGTCAAGAACTTTGCTCCCAGAGCTGACTTGAAGTTGTATGCACACTTTTAAGATGAACTTTGCCGTTGGTATAGAACTATTTCTCTCAAGGCTCACCTAAGTATAAAAAGAGGCCCTTACCCGGGCCTCAGTAGGGCCTTAGTAAGGTGGCGTAGGTTTTGCACCGCGGTTTACGGTGGAAAAATGCAAAAAAGGAGACGTAGGGCGCGACCATAAGTGGTCAGCGGGCAGCCCGGGCAGTGGGCGATGACACTCGACGGATTTCTGGGAAATTTCGGCTGAGTTATTCGGGCACCGTTTGAAGCTGGACGCACCGACCGCTGGCCGGCGCTGGCCTCAACCCACGTGTCAAAACAGCCGATCTGCCCGAGGCACTTACGGGAGTTACGCGCTTCTCCATCAGCGGTCTCCACCCTGATCGGCTGAAAAAGCCCGGGCGACCTGCGGATCGATTGTTGAAATATCGAAAATATCGAATGACCTTGATCGATAGATCCCTATCTTGGAAATGCTATCTATCGATCGAAGCGATGCGATAGCGATTTAACAATCGAACTGATGCCCATCGTTCCCAGCCTCATCCTGTGCATAATTTTAAATTCGAATTCATCTCGAACCAACGAGGAAATTACTCCTTTGGCCTCAACCTCTCCGCGTGACGTGTGTAGCCGTAAATATTCGAAATTTTTAACCGAGCGGTCGGTGTCAAATAAAAAAATAAATAAAATGAATATAAAATTTTGCAAAAAGAAGCGACAGGCTTCAATACCGTAGTGTTATAGAGCTCGCATTTTAAGCAAGTGGTGTGGAAAGTGCACTTGAACTGAATGCTACCGTGTTAAAGGGAAAAGCCGTAAGAATATTTCTAGAGTTGCCAATTTTCCTCTGATAAAATTTTTATTTTTAAGGTGAATTATAAAATACATTTTCTCTTGAAATGATCAGATTATTCAGATCTCATCGCGAATTAAATTCTCTGTATTTTTTTCTCTTTTTTTTAACAAATTTTATTGATACGTATGGTGACTACTTTAAGGACTTCGTGCCTTGTATCTACCTAACAAAATATCAAATATTTCGCTCTTTCAGCGCTTCTGTGCGCTTATCTTATCGTTGTTTCAGCAATCGCTCGCGCAAGTCGGTACCTCCAATTCTCTCCGTATGGTATGAAAAATGAAGGAAAAATATTCACAGATTTCCCTGAAAATTCGTATTTTATCAAAGGAAATTTGGCAACGTTTGGCGGGTCATACGGCGTTTTCCCCTAGCAGGACAAAATAATTCTGTTGCAAACTTTTCCTCGAACGAAAAGGAGCTGTGTTTCATACGGAAAAATGACTGGACAATCATACAGGCTAATTATTTCCATGGAAAAAAAGAGAAAATACAAAGATTCCTAGGAGCTAAGCTCCTGTGAGGCTTTCAAATGGTCCAGTTGCAAATCTTGCTAAAATTGCGTAATTTCAGCAGCATTGTGAAGCTTACATGAACTTGCTGCAGATAAATCTTCAATCTCAAGAAAACATATTCGGAAAACGACGATTCTGTGAGCAATGCAACTTGCCCATGTAAGGGTTAAGAGTTCCTGGAAGGAAGGGAGGGTTTAGACCGCGGTGCTGTCATTTCGCTCATAATTTGACCCTGTTTTCACAAAACGGTTTGAATAAGAACCTGAACGGTGGACAACTTTTCGGACAGACTATGGCAACTCTGCGAGATTGTTTAAGTTGAACGAGAAAAACGAATTTCGACCATTGACATTTTACTGGCATTTCTGGCAGAGCAAATTTCTCACAAATCACACGCATTTTATTGATGAAAGAAAATGTAGGTCTAGTCTGCGGCTCGCCCGCGGATTTAAGCTAGGGCGAGATCAGCAGTCTGATCATTAAAATTTATAGAGAAAGCAGACAAAAGGAGATAAAGGAAAAAAGGAGCCATTTAACTATTGGTCGAAACGGGTAGTTGCAATAGACAAAGGAGGAAAGTTATCGACTGAATAATGGTAACCCACAAGAGACCTTTACGCTGGAAAAAAAGTATCTTTAATCCAGGGCCCGGACTCTTAATAAATTTGACTAGAAGAACATACTCTTGATTCACGCGGATTTTTGCTTGAATAGAGAGCCCTACCTTTTAATTTAAGCGGATTCAAATTTGATGAAAGCAAAAATGCGATTGAATAAGGAGTATTTTTTCTCGTCAATTTTCTTAAGAGTCTGAAGTCTGCATCCAAGAGACTTTTTTCCGGTGTATAGTTAGCCCCCCCCCCNTCATCCTCCCCCCCAGTCTATATAAAAACCGCCCCCGCTTCCACAAATAGCATCGCTCCATTTTCCCTATGCCCTCATTATCCATCTCATCGGCTATCATTTCCAGCAACATATTTAAATTAGATCAGTTTAATTTTCAAGGAGAACCAATTTCGAAGATTTTGGCGTTCCTGTTCCCTGCGGTAACATGGCAAAATAGGTCAGGTCACGATTTACTATTATTATGACGTGATTAATCACGATCGCGTTATGATAAAAATCCAAAATTCCTCGAAAAGGCGGCAATGATAATCACTTACAGCGTTGCCGTCTGGGGTAAAACATTGGTATTTTCCTCTCGAAAACGAAGTGTACTGCCGTGCAAAGGAAGAACGCCGTATGAGCCTTCAGGCGTTGCCAAGTTTCATTCCATAAAAACCGAATTTACTGAGAAAATTTTGAATATTTATTTCCAACATTTTCAGACAATTTTGTACGCAATTTACTCTAAATATCTGAAAATTTCAAAGAAGAATGTGCATAAATTTCTTCAAAAATACATGTTTTATCGAAGGAAATTTGGCAACTCTCGAATGTTCATACGGCGTTCTTCCTTAGCACGGCAGTGTAGTGGACAAGTTTTTGTTGAAAATTTGGCAAGAGAGGTGGCAGAAGGAGGAAGGAGGTTCCCGGCGGGCGACCACACACCTCCGGCCAGTCCGGCCACGACCGGTTGACCTTTCCATCAATGC
This sequence comes from Bemisia tabaci, assembly GCF_001854935.1. Classification (NCBI taxonomy): domain Eukaryota; kingdom Metazoa; phylum Arthropoda; class Insecta; order Hemiptera; family Aleyrodidae; genus Bemisia; species Bemisia tabaci. The sequence goes on from NW_017547114.1 coordinate 2,358,294, forward strand.
GCAGAATCCAATAGCAAATCAAACACGAGTTTGTCCAAATACGCGGCCAAATTGCCAACAACACCAAGTCGCTCCTGCGCACCCAGAGACAATGTACATATTTTCGAGATACAGCTCCAAAAATTTACGCGAAGTAAGCGGGTGAGGCAAAAGTTACGTTCGGGGCGCAACTCTACTTTTCGCCTACTGATGAACAACTCGTTGAGCTTAAATTCAAATAAATTTTGCCAGATAATGAGTCTGATGAAATCCGGGGTTAGCACTTAGTAAGCGAGTTTTTGCAAATTCGGCTACAAGATTTTTAAACCAGTTGGTCAACTCTTTGGCCATAAGTCATCATTGCATGAATCTGAGCTTGTTGACCTCCGAGAGTGACTTTTAGGGGAGATAGCAGTAACGTGGGGTCTCTAAAATGTACCGAATTTATCAGAAAGGAACCAATCCACAGTTTTGGACAAATTGAGTTACGAATGTTTTTGAGTTCCACTAGTCGTTTAGTTTTTCTTAGCAAAATCTGAAAGTCTAAAAAAAGAAATTAGTTCGTGAAAAGAAAGCTTTAAGTTTATTATCTATATTGAGCCTTAGGCAGGATTAAAATTCAAACCTCTTTTTCTCAGTTTCAACCTAATGTGAATTGGTTCCTTCTGATGAACTCCGTCCAAATATCATCGCCCTTCTGATGTAAGGGCGTATCTCAATTTCCATTTGAGGTCTCTTTTACGTTTAAATCCATGCTTTCTGAGGCTCATTCCGGAATCTAGATACGCCCTTACGCCACGGAGGCGACGATATACCGTCTCTGATCGGACCATCACATCACTCACGTTCAAAACACACACGCGATGGGCAAATGCAGAGCCTTTTTACGGAGGAAAGAAGTATTCGATAACATTCTCAAAATCAATTTTTGGAAAAATTAATGATCCCGGTAAAACAGCAAAATTTTCCGACTTGCAAAATACGAGGACGGTCAGAATCGGAGAGCAGAAACTGTGGAAAAATTGACTGTCAATTTGGACAGAACAGACGTAAGTTAAAATCATCACGCGAGAAAGCTGCTCATTAAGTTGCTTATCATCATCATTTGGCGGAAAATAGCTAGCGTTGATCCCGAATTTAACTTTTGCCTCATTGCCTGATTCGCATTTTTTTGCCTTATGCTTAAATTATCAACGTTACGGGCCGATATATGTATCTTGCAAAATTCAGTATCAACGGATATAATGTTTAACTTGCTGACCTCCGAATTTAACTTTGCTTCAAAATCTGATTATACTGTTTGGATTGTTAGCAGTAGCGCGGCGTCCATGTAAACATGTGAAAAACTGCTTCCTCTATCTTCTCTCTATAGATAATGTAAAGGTAATTATTTTCCAAGTGCTTAGTAATAGTAGCGAACAATTAGTAATAGTTTTCTCTGCCGGCCCAATATGCGACGATGAAATTAGATTTAGGTGTAAGAGAAACGAGCAGACCACCCTCACTTAGAATCGCTATCGCATGTGATGAACATTAAACGAATTTCGATATAACGCCTTGATGCAACTATTCGGCCCCCACGGTTGTCCGTATTCCATACGCACGGGATTGAAGGCGTTTTGGCTCTAACGGCTCTCACTACTGCACCGGCCGGCGGTGGGCTGAACTGCGAAGATCCAAAATGACAGGGTGCTTTCAATTTTGTTCATACAACGAAGATACCTGTAAAGCACGAATGGTAGTTTTGGAAATCATGCTCAGCACATCGCTGTAAAGATGCAATAAAGATACTCGTAGCCTCTACGTACGTGTGCAACTATTCGTTCGTTGTGAATATATTTTCTATAATCACATACATTTTTGTTTTTAATACGCTTAATTTATTAAGTTTTCTGCCAATAGTGAAGGGGTAGGTATTTTTGAAAAGAATATAAAACGATTAAATTTACGCTGGTGCAAGTTCCAAAAAAAAAAAAACCCCGATTCAGACGATAGCAACCCCTTTTTTTCTCCACGCCACATCCTTGATTGTTGGTGCAGAGTCTTCAAATATTGTCTCTAGATTTAGTAACGACTTGAGTCTATGTTCGACCGCAACAAATTCAACGTGCCATTTCATTTCAATTGTGGCTGGGCACCAAAAATTAGGGTTCAGCCACAACTAGTAACTTGTGGCCACAATTGTTTCCGAAGAAAAAAAAGTTTTGCAAACTGGAGAAATTGTTTGGAAACAAATGAAGCTCATTTTTTGTGACGTAAGTCTAGATCAGTTTATGGTCCAAACGTCGACTTCGAAATACGCAGTTTTGTTGCGCCCGCTTGTGCAGTTTGTCACGTAAAAATTAGTCAGGGGCAGATTGCGATGACGCGCAAAAGATGGAATCAGCAAACACGTATCATTTTAATGTCCAAAACTAAAGGACACCGACCGTTACCGCCAGACTCATCGGGCGACTGAAACAAGGGCAAGGTCACGTGATTTCAAGCCCCGAAGATTAATGACAAAAGCTGACTCGCTGAGACATGTGAGTTTATTTATAAAGAGGGTGTGCGCTCGGTTTAGGACGAATTAAAGGTAGAAAAAATCAAGTAACATACGACCGAATGGCTGGGAAAAACACACCGTAGTCGCATGCGGCCAATGAAAAGCCTCCGATCTGACGGATAAAAAAAAGAAAAAAAGAAAAAGAAAACACCATTCGTCAGCACTATACAAAACCTGAATTTTCAACTCATAAAATCTTTGACGCTATGCGCCTTTTCCGTAAACACAGATGTCATACCACGGGCAAAGATCTCATAAATGGCTGAGATACGTCATCAAAAACGAGCGGACGTGCAATGAAGCTCGCATGCATGAAGTAAGGAACGTCTAAGAAATAAAATGAGTCACTAGACAAAATAAATAATTAAGCACCACGACACTGTTGATTCCGCGACAGAATTTTATGCAGAACATGGTAGGAACATCGACAATCACATCTTCTTTGTGTATCACTTCGTCTATCAATTTTAGAAATTAGTTCGCAGATCAACTATTGGGACGCAATTTTCATTATTTTTGCAGCTAATAACGAGTAATAACTTCAAATGAGCCTGCTCTCACTGAATTTTGGAATATGACCCACAAAGCAGCCTTTGAGTGCCGGGCCGCGCACCCCAATACGGTGCCGAGGTATGAGATCAAACGCCAAGTTTCTAAACTTTAGAAAGTTCGTCTTTTCTTAAAATGCCTTTCAGAACGATCCTCACGAGAAGGACAGTGACCCTGCGGCAATTTTTAAGTCACTGAGCCCTGAGCGAGATCGCCGAACACTTTAGGCCACGGTCTCACAGGGTGCGGGCGACGTGAGTCCAACCGCGCCACCATTGAAGAACCCGCGCTCAATCATTTTGAACCTGCATGTGTGTTGCCATTAATAAGCTGATATGCATCGTTTACGATTATGGCAATCAATCAGTAGGTTAATATCATTGCGCGCGGTCGCGTCAATCAGCCGCGCGGATGACTTCGCGTCACACGCGCCCCGTGTAAACGTGCCTTAGAGTGCGAGAACGCGATACGGTATTGGGAGCCAGATCAATCTGATTTCGGAGCAGCCTCCGTCGTATCATCAGAAAAAGTTGCTCTCTCAAGATTTTTTGTCCCAAACTGAGTTACCCCGCCGCTGCGACGACGCGACGAGTTGGACATTATTTTTGAACGTTCTTTTTCTCGTTTTTTTTTCGTTTTTGCTGCATACATTTTTCGGGTCGGTCCATTCGGATTCGAAAAAGTTGATCGATGAATTTTTCGGCAAAATCAGGTTGATTTTTTCCCTCCGCAGAGAAAGTAAGAGGTCTTGGCAGACCCGAAAGCCGGTAGAGGAGCGCTGAGGGAAATGACCGCAGCTCCGGGAGAATGTACCGGATTTTAGCAGGCTTTTTACATAATTTTCCCTTCTTTTTGCTTTGGTTTATTTATCTTAAAAAATAATCTCTCTTTGAAAGTGATCCAAAGCTTAAAAACGAGGCTACTCCAAGTAAAAATGTTTAAAAAGGCATATAGGGCATCTTTCGTCCTTTTTTTGCTTTGGTTTATTTATCTTAAAAAATAATCTCTCCTTGAAAGTGATCCAGGGCTTAAACGAGGCTACTCCAAGTAAAAATATTTAAAAAGGCACATGGGGCATCTTTCGCGCACGAATATAGTTGCATTCAAGCGTTGTCATCGACTTTGATACCCATCCGATATTTCAATAGAGGGCGCTCCTTTGATGCACGTCCTTAGTGTCAAAACTTACTCATTCTTAAAATTTAAAAAAAAAAAAAAAAAAAAAAAAAAAAAAAACATGTAAACCATTCCGTTTGACATATCGTAAAAAATACAATGAACTCTGCTACTGATTCTTTTTGAAATCTACACCAAATTTCACACCGGGTGGTTGGGAAGGAAATCCATCTTGAGCAATCTAAAGGGATTTGAGGCGTGTAGGGAATGAATACCTTTAAGGGTCGTTCATTAAATACGTAGCTAAATACGTATGTCTATCGAAGCCTTAACTTAGACATCCTCCATTCCGTTTGACGTATCGTAAAAAATACAATGAACTCTGCTACTGATTCTTTTCAAAATCTACATCAAATTTTCTTTTAAAAAAAAGGCTCATAAAGTCTAGGTCGGAATGGAGAATGTCTCAAACTTAAGGCTTCGATAGACCTACGTATATTTAGCTACGCATTTAATGAACGACCCTCAAAGGTATTCATTCCCTACACGCCTCGAATACCTTTAGATGGCTCAAGATGGATTCTCTTCCCAGCCACCCGGTGTGAACCTACAAAGTGTTTAAATTGACCGATAAAAACTCAATGCGCGCGGCGTGGTCTGAAACACTCAGTACTTGCCGAAATGAAGCTATTTTCAAGTTATAGAGGTGCTACTTGTGTTACGTATGAAGTATGCGAGGAAGCTACACGTGCTCCCTGAAGCAAACATGGGAGCGACTCCTAAGGTAGTAAGTTAACCGGCGAATTGTCAAGTGCATTCAACCCGTCCATAGGCTCCCGCTCACAACGTTGCCATGCTTGTCAAAAAAAGATTATATATCGCAGGCAAATAGTCGAATCAGGGATTATATCAAATGTCTAGCTAGACCAAAACAAATCCGCGCACAGAGAGAAATTTCAACAAAAAATGTTGGTTAATACGGGAGATAAAACACAAAATAATCCTAGCCCTCGTTTGACCATTTCAAGAGAAAATATTTTTCTTGAAGAAATTTAATAAAAATCGAGTGGTAAATGCCAACGTCGCAGTCAGAGGAATGCATTTCTCCAGTCTCTCCATTTTTTTTCTGCGCTAAATTCACCGCAAACTCTACCAGAATCAAAACAAAATCAACCTAATTTCAAAATTCGACCAAACGACCTTAGACTAATTGAGTGATCCTACCGGAACAGCAAAATCAACCCTATACTTGCAGAATACAAATAATGTCGGAGCGTATGGTAAAAAAGCAATCCAAAATTGACGTCATTTCAAAAAACCAACAGTGCGGACAGAAATGTTGACATGATTACGTCATATCCACCGATGCTTGTTTCTGCCAAACAGAGATGCGTACCCATTACACACGGAATAAACTCATTCAGAGCAATGGCTATGACGTAATGTCAACATTTCTAATTTTTAGAGGTACATTATTATCGTGCTAAAGAAACACGCCGTATAAGCTTTCAGATCTTGTCAAATATTCTCGGACAAACCACTAATTTTTGAGAAAATTGGTATAAATTTTTCTCACAATTTTTCGGACAGTTTGCTTTGTGATGTGATCTAATGTGTCATAAAATTTCAAGGAAAAATATTCATGGCTTTCTTCAAAAATACATATTTTCCGATATGAAAACTTGCAACATGTGAATGTTCTCACGGCGTTTTTCCTTAGTGTGGCGGTTTATTCCCACTCTTGCAGAGAAGCTTTTTGTATCCTGGACACATTTTTACAGGAAACGAGTTGATATAGTGCCAAACATCTAGCCGTACCCTGGTAAAAATTGGCGATAAGAGCTGCGTTTTAAAATACCATAGGAATTCTTATAGCCGGCTAAAGAAGGCTACAGAAAATCATATAGCTGGCTGTAGAATGCGGAGAAAATCATACGGCCGGGCTATACGAAGCGATAAAAAATTATGCAGCCGGGCTATAGTTCCTATCGCCGGGCTTTACACTTTATCGCCTGGCTGTTGCTTTTTCGTCATCGATTATAAAAGGCTATAAGGAATTGTGTAGAAATTCGTGTGCTTTGGAAATTATTAAGTTTGATACGGAACCACCTTAATATTTACAAAACACACATTATATTTTCCTTTAATACATATTCTTTTTTTCATCAATTAAAATGTGAATAATAATGGATGTGCAAACATTTCAAAATCATCAGTTGAATAACGCTGACTCCGCCAGATTAAATATTAGAGCCTAACACAAAGCGGAGCGGCGACGCACTGGCTCCTACAAACCTAACAGGGATACTTCACGCATTGCGCAACGCGTGAAGTATCCCTGTTAGGTTTGTAGGCGCCGATGCGCGTTTCGGGCTGGTTGCCCGCCTGCCGCGCCGCAGCAGCGTGCCACGGCGCTTGAAGCAACTATTTCACACCAGAGGTATTGCACAGTATCATACGAAACTGAAGGCGCTCTGATATATTAAGAATGGCAGCACCCATCAAAAGTACGGAGCTTTCCTCGCAAAATAAATCAAGATACTACGGCCAAAAAAGAGAGCAGTAATCCAAAAACTCACTAAGTCCTAGCATCCGTAATTAGTAATGTTTAGCATATACTTTATAGCCTGGCTGTTGCTTAATCGCCATCGGCTATAAAAGGCTATAAGAAATTGTGTAGTCGGCTATAGAAGCTATTGGAAATCTTACAGCCGGCTGTAGGTCTATGGTATTTTGGATAACACAGATTCTACTGCCAATTTTTACCAGGGTAAAGGCATACAATTTTTATCCTTGCAAAACTTGGAAAAAAGATGTCAACTTTTCCATTTTTGAAAAAAAGATGATGTTATGTCCCAGGTACAATACCCCGTTTCAGATCGAACATACACATATTGTATAACAGTGAGCTAGATTTTTGAGATGGATAGACAAAGCTATGGACAAAGAGGACACTGAGAAAATGGAGCTACCCTGTAAGTGGACGCGAGTGGTTGCTATTTATACGGGGAGAAAAAGCGTTAGGGTTATTGCCGAAAATTGTGGCACTACCCCCAAAGTGTTGGATGATATGGACATTTCCAACTAATTTTGTTAGTACCGCAACATTTGGGTTGGTAACCTAATTGATTGGGGGACTACCACATTTGATTGGGGCACTACCACAAATAATCGGAAATGTCCAAAATGGGCCTACCTCTCTTTTCCAATGCACAAAGGAGGTAAGTAATACACTAAGTAACGGCAACCCACGAGAAACCCTATGGTTAGTCCATAATTTTCCCCTTTGTCTATACAACCACCCGCTCCAACCAATAGGATCACTTCATTTTCTCTTTGACTCTTTTTGTCTATCTATCGCTTTGTCTATCGATGATTTTAGTGATTAGCCTGCAGGCAGGTTAAAGTCATCGCTGCCGGTAGCACGATTGTTTTCGCGCGGCCGACTTCGCGTCGCGCGCTGCGTGTGAAACCGAGGCTTCGGACATCGCAACGTCCCGCTAATGACTGGCCAACCGAAGCCTCTGGTGCGGGGCGGTGCTGTGCGGTGGCCAAAATTTCACAAACGCGACAAATTTCCTCAAACGGTTCGGCGCAAATTTCTCGGAAGCGGGCGGGTTCATCGGAGCTGCAAAGGCGCGTAGGCTGCGGTCCCTCAAATCAGGGGCAGTCACCCATCTTAATTTGCGTTAGAATCCCATTAATTCTGCTAATTCTCTCGTTCCAGATGGTATTCTTGCCCACGGTGTCGAATCTTAAAGTTTGGCAACACCGATTTGAATGGATACAGAATAATCGATATTTTTCGATTTTGGGTGAGGCCAAGGCTGAATTATGAAGAATCGATTATTTATGATAGAGTTAAATGAAAGAAGAATAATGGTGTCACCTCGTGAGCATTGTCACTAATTAATGGAGATACGATAGCAATTGGCGGCTCCAGTAAATTGGCAACATTGTTTTTTTTCCATTTAAACCTGTGGAAATGTATCGATTTTTGGAGGGGCCGGGTGCTCCGACAAGATCGATTGTTTAGCATAGGTTTAAATGGAGCCAATCTGGTGTTGCCAAATTGCTGCAGGTTTTCTCAACGCTCTCTCTTACAGTCTGGGCGGGACAGAAAGGTTTCCTACCGTAAGGGGTCCAGGGCATTTTCCCAGCGGCAAGGAAATTCCAAGGTGGCCACTCAGGAAAATGTTGAAAACTGAGACGTTTCAGGAACGATTTTAAGGTTTTTAACCGAGAAATGTACTAAGGTAAAATTTCAATGCTGGAAAAATCATGAAATTATTTTGTGAATTTCATTAAATTTTCTTAAGAAGGCCAAATTGAATTCTAAAGGGGCCCAATTAGCAGATTAGCAGATTGCAATAAACTGCAATTACGTATGTATAGTAAAATTGGATTACATTTTGCAAAAATAAGGAACTAGAAGTATTGTAATGACGCTAAGATTGTGCATTTTCATCCTCAGCAAGAAAATTAACGTCTTAGATCATTTGGAGCCAATCCTATCCAACCCAGGCATGGGGAGGGGAGGGGTTACGCTTATGCATTTTAAGGTACATTTGATGCAAGTTACACAATTCACAATATTAGTATCAACCGCTGGTGTACAAGTTTTGAATTTCTTTATTTCCATACGATATGACCAATCATTCCGTGCTTTGTTTCTTCCGCGGGCTGATCATTATAATTGATAGACAAAGCGATAGACAAAGCTATAGAAAAAAAAGACCAAGAGAAAATGGAGTGACGCCAAAGGTTGCTGCGTATGGTTTTCCGAGACTAAGGAGAAATTGAAGGACTAACCAAAGGATCTCTCGCGCGTTGTTGTTAACTTAGTTTAATACTCACCTCCTTATAGTGCGACCGCACCTGCTTCCACCCAGGGCCGGATTAAGGGGGTGGCCACATGGGCCGCGGCCCGCGGCCCATGGCGGCAAATGTTGTATTTTTTTCAAATGTAGGTATTAAGAAAAAAATCTGATTCAGAAAAAAAATCACAAATGAGGAAAGGCGAAAAAATCTCTCATATCCTGAGGGTTAAACTATAGTAATTTCTAATTTGTTCGTCTTTCGGAGATACAAGAGACAGCGCCTTTCATTAGTCTAGTTGAGAGAGAAACCAAACACGCAATTTGGCGTGGAGGCCTGGAGATGGAAAGGAGAAGCCCTATCGGCGCGGCGCACCGGTCAGCATGAAACACATATTAGCGCCTACAACACTCCATGAATACTTCACGCATTGCGTGAAACGTATAGTGCGATCAGCAGCGGTTGGCGTGAAACTCATAGTGCCTACAAGACTCCATGAATACCTCACGCATTGCGTCAAAAACAGTGCGGTCACTCGGTCAGCAGCAGTCAGCGTTAAACGCATAGCGCCTACAAGACTGTAGGGATACTTCACGCATTGCGCCAAACACAGTGCGGTTGGTGCGGTGGCGGAAATTAAGTTCATTAGACCACATTCATGTTTATTCTTATTCATAATTTTTTCGTTCTTTTCTTATAAATTGAAGGCATCGTCCACACAGAGATAGGTCTACGGAACTTAATTTTCGAGCAAAGTTCTGTGAACTTTTGCTAGTGTTGACAGGGCTTTCACAAAAAATGTGCCAAACGCAAGTAAACGCGTCATATGTACCCCTCCTCCTCCGGCACGTTCACATGATGGTTTCTATGGATGTTTCAAAACGAATAAGATGGGGCGTCAAAATACTGGCGACCCATGGACGGCAAGAAGGTAAATTCGGCCCTGCATCCACCAATAGGATCGCTTTATTTTCTTTTTGTCTTTTGTCCATCGCTTTCTATCAATTTCAATGATCAGCCCGCTGAGACTGATTTGCAGTTAACAGTTCAAACGAGAATCAAACACGAGTCGGATGTAACCGTTCCTTTGTCGGGTGAACCGCAGAACGTCATATCTGGATAATCGCGGTCAGTTACTGCCAGTCACCACTGCGGCGCTTAGTTATCATGCATCGGACTGTGCAGTGTGCATAGTGCACACATATCTAATAACTGCCATGCTAAGCAAGAACGCCGTATCAACTTCAAGCTTTGCCAAACTTCCCCTGATAAAATACAAAATTCCAGGAAAACTTGTAGATATTTTTATACAATTTTTAAGACAGTGCTGTTCGCATAGTTTATTCAAAAGTATTTGCAACTTTCAAGACAATGTATTCAGATCTTTCTTTAAATATATGTCGCAGGCAAATAGTCAAATCAGGCATTTCATCAAATGCCTAGGCAGATAGTCAAGTTTTGATGGCTTACCAAGACTTGTGTGTTTTTGACGAAGATCCATTAAGTTTCCATTGTTTTGAAAGTAACAATTCATCAAAACTACTAACTTATCTTGTATTTTGCCCTCCAAATGCACCTCATTTCAGACTTTCAGAATTTTGAAAATTCGGTATTATATGACATACTGAAAATCCCGAGATGAAAGCTCGTCTAAGGACTATATTTAATCTATTTACAATTGTATGATGCCAATTTTTACAGAAACCCCGTATCAACTTGAGAGAATAATTATTTTGTCTAAAATTAGCAAGAGAATCAGAATTTCAATCCAAGTTAGATTATTTGACTATTTGCCTAGGCATTTGACAAGATGCCTGATTTGACTAATTGCCTGCGACATCTATACTTATCTATACTATAAGCTCCAAGACCTCCTAATTTTGCGAAACTGGTGACGCTTAGTTCCAGCGTTTTACCGGGCCGATTTTCATGATTTTTGCGGCTATCGACGGGCAATTGTCTCTAGATAAGCCAACTCTTTTCAGATTTTCAAAATATGGCCCAGGTTTTTTTATATTACGTGGTAAAGTTGCGAATTCTCCCATTTAAACAATGTAAATTTATACTTTTTGTCATAGTTCGTTTGAGCGTTCTACCGGGCCGATTTCCATGATTTTTGCGTAGATCGACAGGTAATTGGCCCTAGATGAGCCCGCTCTAATTAGATTTTGGAAATAGGACCCAGGTTTTTTTAAAATCACGTTATAAAAGTGAGTGAATTTACAGAATGCTCCGGGACTGCTACCGCTATGCGCGGGAGGATGCGCAGTGGTCGAAGAGGTTGCGCAGTGGATGTGTAGCCTGCGCATCAGCTCTATACTTATCTGCACAAGATTCGCATCACCACCCTCAAGACGAGCGGTGGCCGAGTCGTCTAAGACGTCGAATGCGTCCACTTAGACTACGATGTGGGTTCGATTCCCGACTTTTGATATACTTAATTATTACCTGATTATCATTGTTCGTTGTTTTACTGCAATACTTCATCAAGCAGTCATTCTAAAACGCTTTCTTTTGACTTCAAAAAATTATTTTTTTCTTTATTCATCAAAACCAAAAATTATTTCATTCTACAAGTAAAGTATACATCATATCGTAATTTTTTAGGGGGAAAATAAACCTAACACTGATAGGAGGGTAAAAATAGGGCCGCGAAGCGGCCCATTGATGGCGCGGAGCGCCTTCAGGGGGTTGGGCCGCGTAGCGGCCAGAGGGCGTAGCCCCCTAGTATACATATACTTATTATATCGCGGGAGACTTTGCAACGTTTAGACGTTATTGCGGCGTTTTCCCTAAACACGGCAGATCAGTAGCGTGTGCTCACGGCACATGATCTCCATCGAATTAACTCGAATCAAGGCCTTTGCAGCAAAACACGGCCTATAATTATTTCGCATGCCCGCGTTTGCTTTGAGGCGAGCAGTGTACTGCCATCCTACAAAGGAACGTTGTAAGAGCCATCAGACGTTGCGCAAGTCCGTATTTAATACCATGAGGCTACGTCCCGTGGCCGCTACGCGGCCCACCCTATATAGCGCTTCGCGCCTAACAGAGCAATCTGATTTAGTGACAGTCTCCTATCGATAGCCACAAAAATCATGCAAATTGGCCTGGATGATCTTTAGAACGAGCTGTGAAAAAAGATGAACGTTTTCACCGTTTCAATGGCAGAATTCGCGGCTTTGTCAAGTAATATAAAGACACCTGGGTCATTTTTTCAAAATCAGCAGCTGAAAATATATCGAAGATGTACATACTTCTAGCATTAAATGTTTCCTTTGCATGTGTCTGATCTCGAGGTTATCCCGATTGGATGGCACAATCTGCCGATACACCCCTCGGAAAATCCAGTTTTCTGGGAACGTTTCAATTTACCAATAAATTGGTGAGTCAAGGGAAAATTCGAAAGTCATTTCCGGACTCAGCGTTAAATATTAGACAAGAAACAACTATCAAAATTTATAAATGCAGACATGTGGCATTTCCCTCATGTGGCACAGCATAGCAGTATGACAACATAGAAACGATAAAATGGAGAATATTTAAAACTGATTGGTTAAACTCCTATCATCGCTGATCGAAGGTCCAGAAAATATTAGCATCATGTATTGTAAAGAGGCATTGCTATGGAAATAAATGGAAGCGGAACAATGATACATTTAAATAAAACGTTCCTCGCACAGTGTCTTAGTTCGCGTCGCAACCCACAATGTTCTGGGATTTGCAATTTAACATTACGATTCACATTGAATTTTTGAGGAAAACTATGCCGATGTAATTTACTCCAAAGCTTTAAAAAATCAAGCTCTTAAATTGAGATCCTACTGGCAGCATGAACTTCTTATGGACAATTTTGGCCACCAAATTTTGTTGGCTCGTCTTTTCCCGATACTGCCTGGTTGAAATGTTCATGGATTATCGGCATCGCTTGGCATTCGCCGATCCAAAAATCGTATTATGTTCGATCCTGAAAATCCTCACTTTTAAATTTTGGCTATCTCTCGACAGAAATCAAAATATCTTTTTCGTCAGTTCACTTTGAATTTCCAGCCTCTCGCCAATATTTTCGACTCTTAACAGCCCCCTCCCCCCTACGCTGGTCGACTTAATAAATCCATCGGTTCGCGAGAGGAATTTGACCCGGGATGAGAGTATAAAATAAAGAATAAAAAACGTAAGACTGACTGAATCGGACTCGAGTGAGTGATGGTGCCGCTGTTATGAGCACACTCTGTGTCGCTCTGCGAAACCAGTTTTCGCGGTGGAGAATTTGCAACGGCCAGGGCCGTAACGGTCCGCGATTCCAAAAATTGTGAGCCTGTGCCCCGAGCAGTGTCGCCGATCAAGAACGGCATTTCCAGTTTCCTCAGCTTGAAACCGCGGGAAAATGTGTATTTTCGCGCGAATTCCGGCAACAAAGCCGTAGAGCTCCAGGCTAAGTCGCTGTACCAGGCTGAGGAGAGGAAACATTCGATTTCAATGCTAATATTCCACAGAGTCGTCGAAAAAGTTACACTGCCTTGCTGAGGAAGAACGCCGTATGAGCCTTTAGAAGTTACCAAATTTCATGTGATAAAATAAGAATTTTCAGGACAATTTGTTAATATTTTTTCTCCTATTTTTCAGAGGATTTTATTCGCAATTGGACCTAAATTAGCTGAAAATTTCAAGAGGTAATATGCATAACTCTCCTTATAAATAATCATGATACTTGAGAAAATTTGGAAACTTCCGAATGTTCATGCGGCGTTAATCCTTCAGGCTAAAGCAGAGACTGGTTACCATCTTGAAGGTGCCGTGCCTTCATGCACATTTGACTTCACCAGATGGATCCTTCTTTTTAAATGATATTTTGAAGATACTGTATGGTACCACAGTGAATATGAACCATGATAATGATGCTCCAGAGGCGAGAAAAGATCGTAGCCAAAATTCTGCGAGCAACTATTACTGCTCCTAAGCCGCTCACATTGCCTATCGATATATTGAAGGCGAACTGATCGGAACGAATAAGAATCAATAGTGAAGTGTGAACCCCACGAATGTGTAGGGCTCTTTCACTTAAAATAATAGGCCCTGATGACTACCAATTAAAACATTCAGTGGTATTAACGGGGTCTTAAAAGGCCTCAAAAGCAACGGAGGAGCCGCCTAGACTTGAAAAATATAGTATTCAAAGGTTGAAAATGGGCCTGCGAAAGAATGAAGGGGGAACTATATTCTCAAAACTCGAAGAATAAAATTTATCACGGAAAAAATTAATTTGCCGATTTAACAATGCAATTGCTAAAGAAAGTGACAGCGATGTTTCAATGTAGATTTTACAGCAAAACCTGCCACTTCAATCTCCCCCGTGGTTAAATTAGCTTAAAATAGTGGTTAAAGTAGCATTTTTTTATTGTAAAATCTACGTTGAAACGTTGCTGTCACTTTTTTTAGCTATTGAATTATCAAATCAGTAATTTAATTTTTTCCGTGAACGAGCTCCCGAGGCCTAAAAAGAGGGGGGGGGGGGGTTTAAAAACTTGTTTACAGGGGGGGGGGGAGGCATACAGTCCCAAAATGAAGGAAATTCAGCTGTACACGCGGGGTGCAAAGCCTCTGAGGACGAAGTTATTTCTTCGTCCTTCAAACTCGTCAGTTTGCAGGTATTTGGCATTGTTCCTTAGCCATCGATACGTAACCGAGGTGCACGTTTCATTGAGGAAAAAGACTTGGATCAAGTCGTGTCAAAAACCTCTCCTCTTTCGATGCCGTGGGCCCTCTCTGCACCACGTGCGTTAGGAGTCGCGGCGCGACGCGTGGAGGAGAAATTAAACAGCATCAGCTTGTCCGCTTGAGGAAGCTTAGGTTTAAAGAAGGAGCGACTGCCAAAATTCCGTACACTGGAAAAAAAAAACTCATTGGATCTAGAGTCCAGACTCTTAAAAACGTCGACGATAAAAAGTACGCTTGATTCAATCAGAATCTAGCTTAAATCAAGAACCAAGCCTCTTAATTTAAGCGGATTTCGTTTTGTCAATGCTTTCAAGAGTCTGGACTCTAGATCCAATGTGTTTTTTTTTCCAGTGTAGGTATACGACTATGCGAGAACAAGGTACAACACAAGAGACCTCTGAGATTGATGTTTCACGTTGAAATTTTCGAAAATAGGGGCTTTCAATATCGAGAGGCCAATTTGAGCAATGGAAAAGGCAATAGGGGGACGTCTACAAATTGCGTAAGGCATGCGCTTAGGAGAGTCAAGAGGTGCCTTATGGGGGAAGGGGATCAAACGCTGCCTTTCGTAAGCCGAACGAGTTTAGAGCCATTTCAGACGTTTCATATTTGTTCGTCAAAATTCTATTTTTTTAGATTTTATTTCTTCCGAATTTCGTTCATTTAAAGACCGACTCGTCCAACTTTCGTTTTTTTAAGACGTTTAATGTTTTTTCGTTAAAATGTAATATTTCCTGAACATTTTGAATTTAAAAAACTGGTTTTCTCAATACATTTGATATTCTTTATGATCTCCTACCAGCGATTAATCATGTTTAAAACAATACTGATTTGTTTCAACACCATTTTTTCATTAAATTATGCATTTAAACGATTGAAAGGGGGGGGGTCTGGCCAGCCTTCCTCCCTAAATAATTACGTAAGCTTACGTAATTATTTAGGAAGGGTCCAGGCCCTACGAGTGCCTCATTGGGGGGGGGGAGGGGGTCTAAAAATCGGAAAAAGTGACTTACGTAATTTGTGGACGGCCCCGGAGAATTTTCTGCAGCTCTTCTTTGTTTAGCAGCCCATTTGATGGGCGCCCCTCATTGAAGTGTGTTGGCAATCCGAGACCATAGATCGCTTTCGATAGTGGTTCGATTTATCGTTTGGTTCCAAACAAAAGAACATAACCTCAAACATAACTTTCAGGGTTTCAGTCGGAAAAGCTGAAAATGAGAAAATTCCGAACTATTTCATCTTGCGATGCCATTTAGTACTCATGAGAATCAAAAATCTATCAGAAAAACCCCGTTTCCACAGATTACTCGCTTTACTTTTGAGGCTATGTTTACATGTTGAACCAATCGATATCGATACAATCTCACCTATTTGATGTATCGAAAACGATCTATTGCGCATAGTTACTGTCGATGCCGCGCGTCCTGTTTACTAGATCATATCAACTTTGAAACTCTCAGAGAATGCATCTCGTTGAAGGTGTCCCAAAATCCGTGTTTCACCGTCTGTGCTTGTCGGCTGCCGTTGTTGCATGAGCGGTGAATGAAGGCGCACTGCGCGCCATTTACTGAAAGTGACAAACGACCGGCTTCTCGAGTACCCTAGAGAGACGGAAAGCATTGTCGATCAATATAATTCGACCGGTAAGTGATGAAATCACAAAATTCATCCACCAACTGAAACTTTTTGAAGAGAGGCATAATCGCCAAATCAAGCATTGAGTTCATCCTTTGAGGATGGATGTGTCTTCGTATCGAGCGATTCAACCGAAATAGCTCTTTAAACGTATTTATTACACATTTGAATATTCATGGCCAACGTGCCAAACAACGTATCTCAGTTTGCGACGTTGCAGACTTCCTGTCATAATTTATTATTTTTTTTTTTTGGAAAACTAGTCATCGTATAAGTTCTTGGAAATTTCCTTAATTTTTCCTCTCGGTTAGCAGAATATTTCTGTAAACATTTCGCCCTATAAAGTTGGCTTATTCCTCTTCGAAAAAAATAAAATAGGAGTGGATGTTTTGCAGCACCACTATGAAGATACGTGGTTTCACACTTTGACCATCTATATCTGTTTCAGTGGAAAAAGGGTGTAATTTTCTAGGTATACACCTCTCCCAGCGGGGCACAAACTATGATTGGTGATATTTAACATTTTATTGGACATGCAATGCTTCTTGACAATCATAATTCTGCTAAAAATGGCAGGATTGAGTTCGGTTTTATGAATGAAGGGCGTATCCACTAAAATTTAAAAAAAAGAAGAAAAAATTGCACTTCTTGCCCAATTTTTCCAACCCTTCTCGTATGATATGACCTTGGTCTCTAAATTATGAAGGACTGTTGAAAAAATCAAGTTTCTTCATTTTTTCTCTCAACTTGACTTAGGCAGTTACGCCTCCCTTCAAATAATCCGTTCAAATTAGCTAACAAATGGTGGAAATCATCTCTAGATGTTTCATTTCAGCTCTACGCCAAAGTGATTAAAAATCCTACCAACCAAGTTGCAAGTGATTATAAGAGGCACGCTCGTAAAAGCAGCTGTCTGCTTGGGGAAATCAATAGTAACGACAATGTATTTTAAAACCAAGAATACAGTGTTTCTCCCCTCCCTATTCACGCTATTCAACTGACGTGTGGATTGCTTGTTCATTGAATAAACCTATTTTTTATCCTTTTTTTGTTTTTATTCTTCGCAAGATGAATTGGATTTTTTGTTCCTTTCTAGTTGCAACTTTAAAAATTATTTTGCCATGCATCACGTGATAACAAATTTGAATGATAGTGATAATTCCGCGCTGCACGCTCTTTTAATGTATTCTGCATTCACCAAGGCCAGTGCATTGGCTGATTGTTATAGCGTAAGTCTCATTCTTCTTCGTTTGCCAGTTGTGCCTCTTCCAATGCCTCAGTTTTTTTGAATCTTGGTCATGGAACCATGAGAATGTCCTCCAACGATCTAACACCCATCCGTTTGGGTCTCCTCTAATCTAGACTCAAGAAAAACAATACAACCTGCTGTAAAAAATTAATGAGCATTTCACCTTGAAAAAATCGAGAGAAAATTATAGTCGATGTTCTATGTTTGCGGGAGAAATATATTCGTGTCGATCAATTCAGTCATTTCAGTTACTTTTGCATTTTGAACGATGATTATGAAGAGGCGGTGCTTCGACGGTTTTTCGTAAGATTCGAATTTACTTTCATAATAATATCAATATCACATTTTAACGATTTTCGATCAAATATTATTATTACACGGAGGAAAAAACCTCGTGCGTGGGACCCGAAGTTTACGCCATATGGATCTCTGAAGTTTTTGGATTGAGAATCTGAACACTTCAGGTCTAGCTGTCGAGGTTCGGATCACACATCTGAAACTCCAGTTCTTACATCTGAAGTACTTCAGATGTGAGAACCGAAGTTTTTCGGATGTGAGAACCGAAGTTGTTCAGATGTGAAAACCGAAGTACTTCAGATGTAAGAACTGAAGTTTCAGATGTGTGATCCAAACCTCAGCAGCTGGACCTAAAGTGTTCAGATGCTCAATCCTAAAACTTCAGAGATCCATATGACCTAAACTTCGGGTCCTACGCACGAAGTTTTTTTCTCCGTGCATCATCATTTTTCCATAAAAATGTGTATAATTTACGCGCAATATCTCAATATAATATATATTTACCTACAAGAAATCCAAAAAATTCCGACCGATGATTCACAGCGATAGACATGGAAAACTGTCTCCTCTTATTCCTCTAAATCTGCGTCTTTGTTTCACACTAAAATTCTTTGCAGTGGTCTAATTATACTTTCGAGCATGAGTGCGACTCGTCTGAAACAGCCATTAAATGCTCGTACGCAAAAGCTGGGCTCGAGCGCCGACACTCGATAAATCAGGAGCAAAAGTGGCGCGTCATCGCGGTGAGGTAAACTGCGTGGACGTGGCGGCTTGCAGGTCAGTCTCAACGGATTCCCATCGTGCACGTGCTAGAGCTCAGTGGAGGGTGTGCGACAGCTATAAAATATAATAATAATAATAATACTAATAAGCGTGGCGGGGTTAGCGGGGCGGACATCACCTTGCCTTGACACCCAGACCTGTCTTCGTGGCCGTCGCGTTGCGCGGAATCCTGTCCAACCCCCCCCCCCTCCGCCTGGAAAATTGCGTTGCCGCCCGAAGCCATCGACGGAGATTCGGGTCACTTTGACCGGGCCTCCTGCGTACGTAATGCTCGGTTCCGTTGGATCTGTCACGTTACGCAATGACGTGGGTGAGATCGCAGCCAGACGATGACGTTTTAAAGTAATTTTCTCGGAGGAAACAAATGCATGAGTCATAAACTAATTGCAGCCTGTTGGGACATTTGCAGACGGTACGTAAGAAAACAGATCAGAGGCCATGGGGCGTCTGCGGACTGATTATTGAAATTGATAGACAAAGCTATAGACAAAGAATACATAGGGAGTATGGAGCGATCCTATTGCTTGAAATGGGTGGTTCCTATGGACTGAGGGAGAAAATGATGGACTAACTATCGGGTCTCTCGTGGGGTACGGTTTGTTAGTCAATTACTACCTTTGTCCATTGCAACCACCCGCTTCCACCAATAGGATCCCTCCATATATATTTTGTCTTCTTTGTCTATAGCTTTGTCTATTAATTTCAATAATCGGCCTGCTGGTGGCCACTGAGACCACACTGAGGGGGATCTGTGGGACGCCTCCAGTTCTAAAGAAGCGTTCGGAGGATTTGTCTGGGTCCAAAATGGGGGGCCAGGATTGCTAGGAAAATTTGGGAAAATCGAGCCGTCCTAGGAGCAATTTTGAGTTGTTCTCACCGAAACATTAATTGCATTGTAATTTCGAAAATGAAAGATATGTCATGCAATTATTTTCCAAAATCTCTCATGCAAAATTCTTTGGAGGGCCAAGTATATTTAGGGGGGGGGGAGGAGGCGGCCCCTCTTTAAGTTCCGCCGGATAAAAAAGAGAAAAGTGAATTGCACTTCATTTTACGATAAACGACTACTACTTTTGGTACTGGAGCACCTATCTCCATTGAGCATTAAAGTAGGATGGACAAGAAATAAAAACAGGGAGAAATAGAGACAGAAAATGAGAAAAAGGAAAAGCACATGGGTGGTAGTAGTAGTAGAATTTAGGAGGTGTGAGAAGAAAAAAACATAGAGGAGAAGAAAAAAGGAGAGGAGCAGAAAAAAGAGAGAGGAAAAGGAATAAATAAGGGAGAGGAAGAAACTAGGAAATATGAAGAAAGAAAAAAGAAAAAGAAGAGAAAAATCAAGAGACAGAACCAGAGGAAAAAGGAGGGTAATGGATGGAGAAAAAGAGTAAAACCAAGAAAAGTCAAAGGAAGAGGTTCATTTTTTCTTTCTTCAGCAATTTCGCCGCATAAGTAACAAACATGCGGGGAACACGAATATGTTCTAATCGAAAAGCACTTATCGATTGCTAAAATGCGAACTCTCCTCTGCTGTGTTTCAAAATCTCGGTTCCTAATTTATTTTCTCGGTGAGAAACAAGCTAACATGTAGAGAACAAATATATAGCTTAAAAGTTCTTCGGAATAGTCTACTAATACATAAGAAAAATCAAAGAAGTTTTTAAAGGCATCAAGTCGACTAGTTTTTAAATAAAAAAGTAAAGTACGACAGGAAGTTTGAAACGTCGCAAATGGAGGTACGCGGGTTTGCACTTTAGGCATCGATATTTATCTCACTTCATTAACTTTAAAAGTACCGATTGTTTTTAACATAATAGCAGAAATCGTCCACTCCAGTTCGCCTTCAATTTCGCCGCATAGGCAATAAACGCTCCGGAGAGCACGAATAGTTATCTGTTGCGCCTTAGTTAACAACTTAATTAATGGGGCCGCGATAGCACTATAGCAGGAAAGAACCAAGTAACATCAGCTATTGCTAAATGTAATTGGGCAATTAATTTTGTACACGTGCGAATTTTTATGAAAATATCAATGAATTTACTGTACAGCACGAAACAAACTCCTTAAACTTTCAAAGAGAGCAGCACAAACTCTTATACAACATTAAAGTGCCCAGTAAAATTTGGCAATAGCTGATGATTCTGAGGAATGAGAACTTTCCAGGGAAAGCTCTAGAGAGTGCTCGACTTAAATTTACTTTTTTGAAAGACTTTGACGAAGAAACACACACACCCTAATATACACGGTAATTACGCACACTTTTGAAGCCAGCAGGAATGTTCTCAGAAACGTTCCCGTTCTCGGATCTTGATTTTCCCGGAAAACTTTGATCGTCACCCAATTCATGCCACGAAAAGAAGATGAAAATGTCCAATTAAAAAGTGCAAGTAGAGAACGCAGGTTCTTTGGCAGTGAGTAATACCATGTAGAATCTGCGCAAGACCTTACGGCGCTGACCAGGTTTTGCACTCATGGCTTGTTCCAGTCTCCGCCGCACGATGGTACCAGTCAATCGAAAAGGTGGAAAATTAAGTGACAACATCAAAAGCTTATTACGTAAATCACTTTTTCGGCATTTCTGACCCCACCCCCTTTCCCTTGAAATGCCTCGTAATGACACAATCCCGGATCCCCGCCCCCATCTCAATATAATAATTTGTGACGCTTTACTGAAAAAAAAATCTCGGTGTATTTACTAAGAAAAGGGTAAAATTACCAAGAATTCAGGGTTCTATTTGATCGCAATTTTTTCTTGGTAAAATTACCATTTATGGAATTGGTAATTTTACCGAGGAATCTCGGTAAAATTATTGACTTTCTCGGTAATTTTACTAGACCCCGGTAAAAACGCCAATATTTTTTATCGACTGTGGTAGAATTACCGAGATAAAATGGCAAAGTTACCGGGAATTGATTACCAATAAAAGTGGTATTCTTACCTGAAAAAATAGTAAAAATACCGGTTTTTAGGTAAGCTTACCAGTCTGTCTTGGTAAAATTACCAATAAAAAAAGTGAGATGGTAAAGGTACCAACGGACCTTGGTAAAAACGCCGATAATTTTTTTTCAGTGTGAGACTCAGTTGAATATAGTCAGGTAAAATTTGAAGTATTATTGATGATAGTGTGACAAAAATGTCGAAGAAATGAGGATGATACGTGCATTTTTATGGAAAGAGTGCGCGCAAACTCTCTTAAGATATCAAGTTTTTTACCAACTAGGGGGTATGCTTTCTGGCTGCTACGAGGTCCAACCTCCCCCCAGGGCGCGAAACGTCCTCGAGGGTCAAAACTAAACTTAGAAGTGTAAAAGTGTTTTCATTCGTCTTCTCGTAAAATTTCCCTGACAAAGCACTCCTTGAAATTTCGAATTTGAAAAAATAAATATAAAAATTTGTAATTTTAGTTAAAAAAATCATGTTCGACCTCTCGCTAATGGAAAGGCTCATTTCAGTGTGCGCCGCGCCGTTGGCGGACAAGTGCGAGGAGCCAGAGGCCAACTTGTCCGTCGCACACGGGTAAGCGCTTTTCAAATAGCGGACAATAAAGGGATGCGGATTTTTAACCGCTTCCATCGAACAGTCGATTTTTCCGTCAGAAAAATCGAAAGGAACGAAATATGGAAAAATATGGGTCAAATTTTAAAGTTTCTTAACGAATTCTCAGATATGTGTTGCGGGTTACATACGCAGCCCCTGATGAAAACCACACCAAAAATTTGAAGAAAAATGAATGAATTCTTTAAAACTTCAGCTATGGACTCACTTGGTATGCCATGTAATGCAACGAACGGAATCGGTAACGGCAGGTTTAGGGGAATGATTTACAGTTTTAAGTCGAGTCTAAATGTATGTTTTTCAAATTCATTTTCTCATTAAAAATAAACTCGCTGCAATGCCATGGCAAGTTAAATAATTTTTAGTTAATTGTTTCATCGTACATCACTGCACTGGATCCATTTCCTCAAAACTAAATTCTTGCACTTGCTGCTCTGCCTTACAAATAAAGAACACCGTTTGAGCATTCAAAGTTAGCCAAATTTTTTCGGACAAAATATTTTTTTTTGAGGAATGATATACATATTTCCGTGAAATTCCAAAAAAATTAGATTGAATTGCATACTTTCCTGAAAGCGGAAGAGAACTTTTCAAAAAATTTCCAGTAAATTCGTTATTTATCGAGGGAAAGAAGACAACGCCTGCAGCACTGAGCAGTCTCTGTCGTGCCAATGAAGAACACCGTACCTATGAGCATTCAAATTTGCCAAATTTTCCCGGAGAAAATATTTCGTTTGTAGGAAAGGTATACATATTTTCTTTGAAATTTCCACATATTTTTGATTCAAGAGCAAAATAAATTGCCTGAAAATGGAACAAAAATACTCAAAATCTTTCATGTACCTAAAATCATTTTTACCGAAGGAATCTGACAACGTCTGAGGGCTCATACTGCGTTTTTCCGTAGCAAGACGGTGCTCTCATCATTAACGCAGTAGATGAGCGTCCAGCGTGGCGGCGAGTTTGACCCTTGTGCCTCGGTGTCTGCGACGCATCACACGACGCGGTGTCTACTACCGGCGCACAGAGGATCGAGTCAATCAGAGAGATAGGACAGGACACTTTTAAGTAAAACTACTAATTTTGATGTCTAATTCGTCACATTTTAAATTTTAAGGGGTGCGATTGGAAGAAAATTTCACTAGAAAACTAATGGAGCCACTTTTAAGACCATTTTTCATAAAATTAATCAACCCAAAATTTATAGTAAATCCATGTTTATAATATTAGTTTTACTGATACTAACTTTCTACAGATGAAATTTAGGATTTTTATTTTTATTCACCATAGGTGGATTAACTGGAATTATTCTTGGTAATTCTTCTGCAGATGTCTGTTTGCATGATACTTATTTTGTTGTTGCACATTTTCAATATGTAAAAAAAAATACTCCTCTAATAAAATTAATTCCTTTAATCTTATTATATTACTTATTTTCTATATCAAGATTTTTCCTTGTATGAGCGGAGTTATAAGCGTTTAAAGTTTCCAAATTGTGTCCGACCTCTCCTATTCTACCATGCTAAGGAAGAACGCCGTATGAACATTCGAGAGATGCCAAATTTCCCTTGATAAAACATGTATTTTTGACGACGTTCATGCAAATTTGTCTTTGAAATTTTCAGATATTTTAGATTAAAATGCGTTCAAAACAGTCTGAAAATTTTGGAAAAAAAACATTCACAATTTTCCTAGTAAATTCGGTTTTTGTCGAAGGAAACTTGGCTACGTCTAAGGGCTCATACGGCGTTCTTCCTTAGAGTCCCTTTATTCTGAGAGTCAAGACAATTTGAATCCATTTCTGATTGGTTCTCGTATTTTAGGCCTCCACAGTGTCACAAACGGGAATAAAGATTACATTTTCACCAATTGCAAAGATTATAATCTGGAATGGACCGGGGAATTACGGGTTCGGCAAGGAACAAACGGAATGAGAGGAGGAACGGAGAAAGGCATTTGAGAACACAGATTAGTCCAGATCGCTAACATCGGCGGAGGAGCGTGAGTAGTTTTGTGAGCGCCATTGGCGGGAAAATCCATGGGCATTTAAAACTAGGAACCAAAACTGAAATTTTGGCTATTTTCAGCAGATTTTCGGCGGGAGAATACTTCTTTTTCAGATTTTTGTGGGATGAAACGTTCCGAAGAATTCAAGAATTAGTTTCTCAGTAGAATTTATGTGGTTCAATATTTCCAGATTAAATAATTAAGGTGGAAATAAATAAAGAAGGAGAATTAATTAAAATACGAGTAAACAAGGCTAAAAATTATTGAAACACTAAAAGGTAAGACGTTTCGAGCTGCTTCCAGCTCATTTTCAGCTGCAAAAACACATAAAAACAAGTAAAAAATTGAGTGGCGACCTGACCTCAGCCGTTATCACGTAACCACTCATAATAACGGCTGGGGTCAGGTCGCCACTCAATTTTTTACTTGTTTTTGCAGCTGAAAATGAGCTGGTAGCAGCTCGAAACGTCCTGCCTTTAAGTGTTTCAATAATTTTTAGCCTTGTTTACCCGTATTTTAATTAATTCTCCTTCTTTATTCGTATAATCGGGCTATGTTTTTGTGCTTTATCGGTGGAAATAAACAAATCAGAGTTCATCAGTATACTGAGTAGATAACATTATTGAAAAAATTTGCAGATTATAATATATCATATTTTTGAAGTTTAAAGCCTTAGAAACCGAAAATTAAAGCAAAATCCTGCCAAAATGAGACTTTTGGTTCCTAGTTTTGAATTCCCGCCAGGCCCCCATGAGAGCAGTTAATTGCTACCAACTGTTGTAAGAATATTGGAACAGAATACTTAGCATAACAGTACTTGATAAAATCTTATTTGATCAAAAACCATTATTACACATTACTATTTATACTTTTTTCAAGCTTTATAATCAGATTCAATAGGAAATTTCTCTCGATCTGGTCAAGTTCTTTCACTACTGGTAGTGCCATCAATTTTCTAAAGTTGCCTAACCTGTAGCAAAAATTACTCACGCTTCTGAAGCATGGCTAGATTGGATGTTAGCGATCTGGACTAATCTGTGTTTGAGAATGGGCCGATCAAAGATTACGAAAAACGTTCAATTTCTGTAATCTTTATTCCCGTTTGTGACATCCACGAGCCGAATTGTCTCGACTCTCAGTATAAAGGAACTCTATTCTTCCTTAGCACGGCAGTATTGCCTCGAGCCACTGTGCGGCGCAGTGTGTGTGTGAGTGTGACGAGCCGCGAGTGTGACGACACGAAGGCGACACGAAGCGGGCCGGCTAGCGCGGCCGGCTCAGTTCAGGTTGACCCCGCGAGCAGTGCGCCGCGCTACCACACGAAGCCACACCGCCGACCAAACCTCGTGACGCGCTCGCCGAAGCTTTAGTTGACGATCTGTTCTCGCGCAGGAACCCCGTCCGTCGGTCTCCCGATCCCCGGCCCGCGAGTTTTCTTTTCACGAATTCCTCTCTCAGTTTTCGGTGTTTTCATTCCGCAAACATTCCAGCCTCGGCTCGGACTCTAGCCGGTTTTCGTCTCCACACACTCGGAAATAAAAACACTGCGTGTGTGCGTTTCGTCCCGTGTTTATTTCTCGTGCTTCGATAATATTTTCGCGTGGATTCTCTCCGGCCAGTGCGGTATCAGTGAGCTCTGATCTGTCCCGGTTGTGCTGTGACATGTATTGACAGTGCTGTGCGGTGTGAATCTACAGGTGTGTGACTCCGCGGTGCCTCTGTGCTTTGCTTTGGTGCTTTCCCCAAGGATTTTAGTTGCTCCCTCACGTTGGAATATCCTCCCCGGACCCGCCGTGGACACAACGCTGTAAGTTTTTTAAGCCTTTGTCGCTGGATTGATCATCAAAGCGGTGGATGGTGCATGCGGGGACGCTGATTATGATAATGCCGTGCCGTGTGCAAGATTAGGCCCTCATATCGATGGTGAAATTGCAGAAATGCGTATCTCGGTTAGTGGAAATTGCGGTTGCGTAATTCTTGTCTTACTTTATGTTTTTGTATGAAAACGTACTCAACGTCATTACTTCAAAACGTACCTAACCATCTGAGTGAATTATTATCTATGAAAAATTCAAGCAACAGTATTAGATTTTTTTCGTTTCATAAGGTTTGTTCAAGGACAGGGGGGTTTGAAACACCGCATACCGACGGTGAAACTACCAAACCACGTATCTCGTTTGCGGTGTTTAAAAATCTACGCTCACATTTTATTTTTTTGAAGTAGACCAAATCAATATCATTCCTTGAAATTTTCACCGAATTTTCTCCGCACAAAGAGGAAAAATCACAGAAATTTTCAAGACTGGATGTTAAGTAGTTATTCTCATTTAAAAAATAAAGTATGACAGGAAGTCTGCGACGTCGCAAACCGAGATACGTGGTTTGGTAGTTTCACCGACGATATACGCATTCCTGTAGTTTCGCCGGCGTCGCTGTGTAGTTTTGCAAGTCCAAAGGCGGTTCTTCACGGGTACCGGGTGTTCTTCATGCTGAACTTGAGTGAGAACAACGCAGCCGTGACAACGGCTGAATTTAGAGGGAGTGCGAGAAAAACCCGTCAACTATGTAACAGGAAAAATTGGATAAAATTTACATTTGTTGTTATTGGCGAGAGAGGGGGCAGGTGATAAAGTTAAACTGTTCTATTTCAGGTGGCAGACTGCCGTTCTCGACTTGTTTCATACAAAGTTGTAAACTTAGAAAACAAAATATCCACCAAAGATTTTTCAGGAAGATTACAGCAGAAGTGCAGAATCTTCCAAGCTTCCATTCTCGTGTGCCCCTCCCCGCCGGCTACATTCATTTTTGTCACCGGTTTCCCACAAAAGTCACCTCCGATTTCCAAAATAACGACATTTCCCCTCTCGTTTCCTTTGATGTTCGACTTTTGACCCTTGACATCGTCTCTCCCTCCATTTTCTTAAGTCTTTTCAAAATTTCAGGCAGAGCATTTGATCGAGCAACCTTTGCACCCCTGGAGTCACGCTGCCTATCATCATGAAACTAATTTTTCGCATCAAATGTTTGAGAAAAAAAAACAACTTCTAAAGAGAGGAACCCCCCCCCCCCCCNGAGCCCAGACAGCCCCCTCCTTACGACTATTAATGTGGCACCCCCTAGCATGAAGGTATAGCCGCCTCTGATAAAGTTAACTGTTTTTCTCGAAATGCAATAAATTCCCATATCATTGCTAGATAAATAACCCCAAGGGAATGATAAGGACCCAATTTTGACCCGTTTCTCTTAAGAATATAGTTAGCGATTAGCATTTAAACATGAACTCAAGTCTCTACCTCTGAGGCCTTCTCTCCCGGTGCAATCACATATCTTGATGGACGACAGATAAGTGAGCGACTGACAATGAGATGACAGCTCAAGGGCAAGGGCGATAGTTTTTTCAATAACAAACCATCGCAGGGTTTGGAGCGTCCTGCCCCATTTATGAAAATGTATTTGACCCAGCTTACATTTTCTTAAAATCGAAAGTTACTCAACTCGTCCATCAATTCTTGAATTTTCAAGGGGGAAAATCTTCTCAACGAAAGCAGGCATTCCCTTTAAGCTGCGGCCGTGGCTATTGCCGCGGACAGTATTGCCGTGCTAAGGAAGAACGCCGTATGAACATTCGAGAGTTGCCAAATTTCTTTCGATAAAATGTATATTTTTGAGGAAAGTTGTGAATATTTTTCCGATCAATTTTCAAGAACTTAAGGTAAAATTGCGAACAAAATTGTCTGAAAAATTGCAAGTAAAATATCTACAAATTTTCCCAAAAACTCGTGATTACCAGCGGAAATTTGGCAACGCCTGAAGGTT
This sequence comes from Bemisia tabaci, assembly GCF_001854935.1. Lineage (NCBI taxonomy): Eukaryota > Metazoa > Arthropoda > Insecta > Hemiptera > Aleyrodidae > Bemisia > Bemisia tabaci. The sequence goes on from NW_017547114.1 coordinate 2,386,362, forward strand.
TATACGGCGTTCTTCCTTAGCACGGAAGAGTAGCCGAAGATCATTATAAAATTGTCGTGTCTTTAATCTTAGGGGCTATTGATCCCCATGCCCGGATGATTCAATGGATAGATACGAAATGGACGATGAATTCAAAAAAAGCGAGCCATAGCTTTAAAAGCTTAACGTTCGTGAACAGAGATTCTTAGGAGCATGACCATCCGGAAACGGTATGTCGTGTGCCGCAGCAAGAAGAATGCGGAAAGGATTGCCAACATTCGGAAGCAATGTATTAACCAACCACAGAAACGGTCGACTGTAGAGGATGTAAATTTTTTCGATTTTTTTAAGGCGTCATGTGTCGAACACTCGTAGGGGAGCCTCACACAAGTTGAATCTTGGCGGTAGAACATTTTTCGTTTTTTTTTTTATTTTTTAAATTTTTTTTTGTTTACATTTGTTTGACTTGATATACCTCAGATATTCCCACCAGGGGGTACCTAACCCTACTCTTAGGGTCCTAGGGCGTAATCCCGTGCAATCTCCTCCTAAGTCTTAACAACCGGCCCTAGGCAGTTGTTGTTTGATTCATCAAACATTGATCGCCCAGCTAGGATTCGACTAGGAGGCCTCTAGGTCGTAGATCCTGCGCTGCAATTACTGTACGACAGGAGATCAACAAACCCATTTTAAGTTCAGAATTCTAAAAAAAAAAAAAAAAAATCAGGAAAAAATCTCTACTGCCGAGAAGGCCTTGAAAAGTAATGATCGGAGCTTGGAAAAAATAAAGACCCGAAAACTTGTCATCCTATTGACGAACTGAAATCAAACTAAGTACTATCGACCTGATTTTTCCTCTATCTAATCCATCGAGCTTCCAGCTCACTGCAGAAACTGATTTTGAGAGGCATGCCGTTGCTTTGAATAGGTATGGAACATCATAAAACAACCATAAACTGTAGATCAGATTATTTACCTTATTTTCATCAGTTTTTCCTCACGTCTCTTTCCTTTTACCCTGCTCATTTGTTTTTATTATTGAAAGATCAAGTACCTCATTTTCCCGGTTTTTTTTAAAGTTATTTTTTTTTTTATAATTGCATCAATCTACGGTAGACGAAAGTTCATTGGGGAGGAGTTGATTTTGTTGATTGAATACTGCAGGTTGGCAATTCTGCGGTGCTAAGAGGAAAAAACGCACTAATCATCGGATGTTGCCTTGCCTCTCCTCTGATGAAATAAGAGATCTCTAAAAAACTTTAAAGCTTTTTTTTAAAATTTCTCCTATAATTTTGTCCACAATTACATCTTCCTATGTAGAGAACACTCCTGAAAATTCAAGGGAAAATGCGCTTAATTTTTCTGCCAGGAGGAACATTTCGGGAGTTTGGACCGTTCATATGGTGTTTTTGCGAGCATGACAGAATTGCAGTCGGAATTCCGCCAAAACTCCTTTCGAATGAGGAAACTACCAACGGTTCAAGTTTACCTGAATTTTGCCACTCTTTTCTGTCCTTGCGTTTTTTCTTTAATCAATACACCTCGCTACATTATCTCCCTTCCGGATCCGTAGGTGTCACCGAAATGCTATCTCGTATGCGTGTAGGCCCGTGCACGCAACTCGCAAAACCCCAGGGAAATGCTCGCCGTCGCTATTCGCAGTAGGGGTTAAAACGGGAATTTTCCCGTGCCCGGGAAAGTATTCGGGAATTTGCCGGTAAATCTTGACGCAGAAACACACAAAAACAAGATATACGCGCACTGGAAGGAAAAAAAAAAAAACATTGGATCTAGAATCCAGACTCTTGAAAACATTGACAAGAAAAAGGACTCTTGATTCAATCAGATTTAAGCTTAAATTAAAAGGAAATCCGCTCAAATTAAGAGGCTTGGTTCTTGATTTAGGTAAGCTTAAATCTGATTGAATCAAGAGTATTTTTTCTTGTCGATGTTTTTAAGAGTCTGGACTCTATATCCATAATGTGTTTCTTTTTTTTCTTTCTTTTTTTTTCTTTTTCCAGTGCGGCAATGCACACACATTTTCAATAATCTAGGAAACTTGTTTACCTACTAGGTACTCAAAGTTCACAAGTCTGTATTTCAGAGCTAAAAAAAAACGTACTTAACTAAGAAACAATTTTCGAAAAGTAAAATTAGTTGCATACATGATATCATGCTTTGTGAGAGATTTTTAGGGTGTCTCAAAGTTGAACACGCATATTTTAAGAATCTGAGATAAAAAAGAGAGTTTTTTGTTATGCAGCGTTTTCCCTAAACATGTCCACCCCTTCAGAATTACTGCCTCTCTCTCAAAGCTCTCCTTTACAATATGATTCCGGCTTTTCAGGTCGAAAGTGAGCTGAGCATGTTGACTAACTCCGAACTGTCAATTTTTATGCATTTTCATTCACAACTGTTGCCACAATCTAGAAAAACACGGGCTCTTGACCCATTGAGGGGCTGTAACTCTGGAGAGTGGAGGGAGGTGGTAAAATGTTTGGATAGTATCTTGGAACGAGGCACCTCCACTGAAAAAAAAAAAACACATTGGATCTAGAGTCCAGACTCATAGTAACATCGACAAGAAAAAGTACTCTTGATTCAATCAGAATCTGTAGCTTAAATCAAGAACCAAGCCTCTTAATTTAAGCGGATTTCATTTTGATTCAAGCAAAAATCCGATTGAATTAAGAGTATTTTTTCTTGTCAATGTTTTCAAGAATCTGGACTCTGGATTCAATGTGTTTTTTTCCAGTGTCGATTTCTGACTCGCCGATAAAAGCACCCATCTATATAAAGTAAGTAACTACACATATGTTGTTTCTGAAATGAGCCAGAAATTGTATTTAGTTCCTAATTGCAAAATGTAGTCCAAATGTATTCGGGGCCATTGGCTAGTCTCGCCACAAAACACGCCCTTCGAGTATTCTCCGCATAAACACTGCAACCATCTGAGAAACTTTCTTAGTAGAAATTTTGCGCTCGAGCGAATCTTATTATTTTCGGCTCATTTAAAAGGACCAACCGCAAAATCGGGTTTCTGCGACCGATTGCAAGCGACTCGCCCACGCTCCTGGACCAACATATCCGATGGGCCGAAAGTCATCTCGGCCGTGAATTCGAAATTCACCGCAAACTAATTTCTCCGCGCGCGCGCGGGGTCGAAACTCGAAGATGGACCTGTGGCACAGAATTGTGGACTCTGCAAACTAGGATCGAGTAAAATCATCGGGTAATAAATGTATAAAGAAGAGGACAAAATCCGCCGGTAGAACCGGTTTTCGCGAGAAAGTAATGTGAAAGGCCGGAGAGCCCAGTCAATGCGATCGGCAGCGAGGCTCGTCTCCGAGAGAACCAGTGTGATCCTGATCATTGTATAAAAATACCTCTTATACCTATCGATAAGCACCTCCTTTTTTATTAGTTCGCCTCGTGAGATTTCAGTAGCCCAGCACTGGCAAAAAAAAACAAATTGGATCTAGAGTCCAGACTCTTAAAAACATCGACAAGAAAAAATACTCTTGCCTCAATCAGATTCAAACTTAAATCAAAAGGAAATCCGCTTAAATTAAGAGGCTTGGTTCTTGATTTAAGCTAGATTCTGATTGAATCAAGAGTATTTTTACTTGTCGATTTTTTTAACAGTCTGGACTCTAGATCCAATGTGTTTTTTTTTCCAGTGTTGGGCTCTGGAACCTCTTACTGTCGTGCCAGGGAAGAACGACGTATGAGCCTTCAAATGTTGCCATATCTCCTTCAATGGAAAACTAATTCACTGGAAAAAAACACATTGGATGTAGAGTCCAGACTCTTAAAAACATCGACAAGAAAAAGTACTCTTGAATCAATCAGAATCTAGCTTAAATCAAGAACCAAGCCTCTTAATTTGAGCGGATTTCCTTTTGATTTAAGCTTAAATCTGATTGAATCAAGAGTACTTTTTCTTGTCAATGTTTTCAAGAGTCTGGACTCCAGATCCAATGTGTGTGAGGGTGTGTGTGTGTGTGTTTTTTTCCAGTGAACGATCTAGAAACTATAGATAGGGGGATCCTATGCTACGCCAACAGTGAAATTCGTAACACACCAGGAGCAACAATTAGGTTAGGACAAAGATATTCGGTTTCTATGGCTCCTTGTGGGACTGTTGCTGAAAACGGACTTATATCAAATTTAGAACCAACTATTTGAAAATCGACGTGCTGGGTGGATTAAATTTTTGACTAATTCAAGAATTCTCTCCTGTAAATCGGACAGACCACAAATTAAGGGTAGTTTATACATAGGTATTTTAGGGAAGAAAACTGTATGAAACAGAGTGGTTAAATAGCGCCGGATCCACATGTTTGGCCTTGCTTTCCCCGGAAATTAGTGTAGACCCAGCACTATTTTACCACCTCGTCACATATTTTAGTATCTGTTCTTTTGTAGGAATATAGTGAAACGTACCAGGCATACTTATACAACAGCAGGAATATACCGCGGAAACTTTTAATCTAAGCAAATACCTCAAATCATGGATTCATTTGTATTTGTATGTAGGTTCTTGGAATAAACTGAATGGGAAACAATTGATAAAAAGTATTAACTTTTTCCAGTTTGATAGGTTTCGCATGATTGAAATTTGCAGAGTTGTTAAAACTTGATTCATTTGGTCTGAAGGTTGAAACCTAATGGAGCTCCGCTGATGAGGGGGCTCATATTCAAAGGGACAAAAAAGTGTGGATTTATCTACACGTCTGTCGATGATATGCGTCAATTCGCGAGCTTTGTAGGTTTAAACCAACCGCACACGCGCAAAGAAACACGGTGAAATGACGTCACTTTACAGTAGATTGTCTCACTTTAACTTTTATTTCTCTCTGGTAACTCGAGTCCGAAAAAAAATATAAAAAATGCATCGAGTGCAGTCCACAAAATACTTGCAAATGAAGCAATACATTTTTTCGCACTACGTTTTCATGGAAGGTTGAGCTTCGAGTTTGCTTAGTTGTTTTTCTCCACCTGAATCAACATGCATGCCAAATGGTGCGAATTTTGTCAATTTAAAAACTGGAAAATCACTTTTCCTCCCTCACTTACACGCCCGTCGGTGACCTATTCATGAGCAGAACAATTAAACAAGTTTACTCATGATCGGAAGTCACAAATAATCCTCAAAAATAGGTCAGTGCGTCTGTTTGATTACTGAAAATGAATTTTTTCCCAGAATTAAACGAGGCTCACTTTAAAACTTCAAAAAATTATCAAGCAAATGTGAGAGTAATATCAGAGCAATTGGTTTTAAAAAAAAAAAAAAAAAAAAAAAAAAAAAAAAAAAAAAAAAGTAACTCAGTGCATGAGCAAATATGCTCAGTGACTTTTTGTAAAAAAAGTATGACATTTAATATTGTCAGTGCACCTGAGTACTTACAGTAGAAGCTATTCTGAGAGTATCACATCGTCACTTTCTGGGCAAAGTATCACAAGCGCCATTTGTGCTTAGGCACTATGTTGCCAACATTCTTAAAAATTTTGGAGTTAAATTCGGTGCCGGAGTCGATGTAGCGCCCGAAGAACCCTAGTGAAATGAATGCAGGGTAAAATGGACTCTTTTTACGGAGTGACTTACACTTTTAGAGAAAGGAATCTACACTTTTTAGGAAGTGCTGTACGGTCTTACAGAGCGTATTTCACTTCGTATTCATATCACTTAGGTATTTTGGGTGCTATATAGACTTCAAAGTGACTTAAACACCGAATGTCACTCCGCGATTTTTAACCGTGAATCTTGTCAAACTTGTCCTATTTTTTACGCTAAAGCAAATTAACAGAAACTAAGTTAAATCAATGAACTAATGAAAATCATCTGAAATTTCATCTAGGTAATATTTTTATTCCATCGAGATCAATCCCTGAGATTTTCATGAAAGTATGCAAAAGCTTTAAAGAAAATATTAAAGCAATATTGAGATTTTCGGCAACGTAGCGTCTAAGCATAAGTGGTGCCTGTGATACTCTGGCCGGAAGGCGGAAGGTGACGACTTGTAAAAATGGAATGTAAGCAACGCGACTTAATTTTTGGTCCCATGACATCTGTGTAAACTTTTCGGAGCAAAAGTAGCTAGCCTCGGAATTCTGGATTCAGATTTTTTTCTTTTTACAAAGTCTCTGTGCATATTTTGATTGCATTTTGCAAGAAGGAACCACTAGCATTGCAATGATGCTAAGATTGTGCAACTTCATCTTTTGCAATAAAATTGCGGAAATCGTGAAAAACTATGAAATCTAGATGGCCATTTTTGTCTTAAATTTACAGTTTTTAACGAGTAAAATAGAAACTATTAATGGATAGTCGGGTTTTTTCTCCAAGACAAAAGAGGTTGCACAATCTTAGCAACATTGCAATGCTAGTGGTTCCTTTTTGCAAAATGCAATCCATTTATGCTTTGAGGTCTTACGGAATTAGTCATCCTTTTTTTTTTTTTAATATTAAATTTTACGTTTTTGGACCTTGTGTCCACGGGACGTTTTCATGGGATTTGACCCAAGTTCGAATCACAGGAATGAAACTTATTATATCTCTACAAGTGATACAAGGACGACACTTGCTGGAAATTTGGCGACGTTAACTGGTCCGCGCGACATGTTGTGTGGTGCATGCACCATACTGCACCTTCCGTTCAGCGTTATCCGGATCGTGCGTCCATGAAAGCTTTTGCGATGAACGCGGAAGTGTCCAATATCATCCTAACCGGAGATTCCTCACCGTGTCAGATGCTGCTCCACTCGGCGCCGCTTTGCATTCTGATTCACGCTTCAACCTTTCACTTCCAACAGAGGGAGAAAAAAATCGCCACTGTCGGCGGTTTTTTCTTCATTGTTATTTTACGCATACCCCATGCGCGGGCATTTTTTTCCACGTTGATTTGACGTTGATTTACCGCCGATCGCAATGATCTCATCTCAGTAGGTTTCCGAAGGATCAAAATTACAGTGGAGGGATCTGAAGTACAGACCAGGAAACCTGCTCGTAGAGCACAGAGGCAATTTTGTTCAAGAGACCCCGCTCTGATCTATGCAATGTAATTGCGTGAGGCAACAGTGAAATTCGGAGGTCAACGCTGTTTTTCGTCTCATGTTGATTGATGGAGCAACTCGTTGAGTAAAAAATCAAGTAAAATTCGCCCAACGATGACTGGTGAATGTCGGAGTGAGCACTTGGCAAGGTGAGGTTTTGCCAATTTGGCCAGGATTGCTAAACCAATTATTACTAAACTTGAAGATTGTTGGCCTTTTTGAAAACAGATAAGACTCCTATTTTTCGATGATGAATTCGGTAAAACACTTAGCTCGGTTCGTAACGTTGAAAATTTTCCTGTCGCTTTGTAAGTATTTAAGTATTTTGATACAGGAAAACCGACTGTTTTAATTCAAGAATTTCGCCCAATTTCTCTCATTTACCACCTGAGCCCGCATTCTGCAATACTTGAACGCGAAAGTTAGTTGTTCTGTGAAAAGAAAGTGACGAAGAAATTGCGAACCACAACAAATAAGAAACGCGTTTATTTAGTTTTATAGGTACCATCGATATATTAACTATTTGCAAGATAGGCCAGGTAGGGCGTGGTCCAAACAAGTGCATCATTTGAACCTTCAGGAAAAATTGTCGTTAAAAGTCGAAGCATAGTTAAAGTTCGAGCAAAATTATTTTGTATCTTACTCGCGCGGCTAAACTCTAAACAGGGCTGTAAGTTGTCAGGGGTTGCGGGAAAGGTAGATGCCGTCGCCAAACCCCCCCCCCCCCCCCCNTCCAACTAGTCCTGGCTCCAATCCTAAATTAAAGCCATTGTACATTTTACATTGGAAAGTTTCAGACATCACCCGATCTGCTGATAATTTCCGAAAGTTAACAACATATATGGACTACATTTTGGAATTCGAACCTACTATTTCTCCTTCGTTGATAATTTTCCTATGAAGATAAGTGCCTTTATGGATGAGCTGAAGAAAATAGTTAATTATTGCAGGATGCAGTCGATTGTTTCCTGTAATCAGATCCAATTACCGAACATCGATTATCGATTCTAGGTTAAGCACCCTGTATCGATTAAAATCAATTTTTTTTTCACACATTTAAATGGATAAAATCCAGTGTCGCCAATTTTCAACAAAAAATCTCCGAGCTTTGCCTTGCACCGCAACTTCACTTTGCATCAATAATCCTCCATTCAGACCCTCTCTTCATCGTTTTCCTCACGAAATAATGTAACTAAATTTCAATGTTTTCAAAATTCCCCTGGTAAATTAGATTATCACCATGAGAATCTTGATCTCGATTCTTTCACTGATTTTTCTTCTGATCTCAGATATCAGTAAAAATCTGACAAATTTCGAGCAAAAATCGCTCGGGTACATATTTGTGAAAAATTGAATGGTTTGATTCAATACTGCAACCTCGGCACGGTGGATCGAATAAATAGGAGAGGTCGGACAAAATTCGGAAACTTTAAAAGCTTATAACTCCGTTTATACAAAAATATGAGGTTCGAAAAGTGGTTCTATTAGTTTCCTCGTAAACTTTTTTATTCTATGCACCCCTTAAAATATGTGTTTGTGGAGTATTACCCATCAAAATTTACAGTTTCAGTCCAAAATTTCATGTCCGATCTCTCTGATAGGTTCACTATACGCGGAGCCATGCACGATCCCTCATCCGGAAAACGACGCTTCGTTGAAAAATTAGCCGACTACGCTTGAATTTGATCAAACTGCGCAGTCAAACTCAATTATTTACCTATTCAAAACTCGTGCATACGAGGAAATCGTAAAAACAACCATCGACCAGAAAACGTTTTGTCCTCAAACCTCAGTTCTAACGAAGCCTCCCTCGCGGTCCTATACGTTTCCATCGATATCGAAGCTACTTAACCCAAATAAGCCTCGTTGAGTTTTTTTTAAAAAAATTGGGTCAGGAAAATGCTCGAAACTTGGAAACAATCGAGGAAAACATGTACCTACGGGAAATTGGAGGGTTTTATTTTTCCTGGTCGGTAACGAATATAATATGGAGCCGAGACCAACGTCCAACGACCGGGCGTTTGCGACCTTGGGAATTGAACAACCCGCGCAAAAATGGAACGTCAAACGTTACTACACTGAACACTTAAACTTGATTTCTCTCTCCTAACTGAAGTGGTCACAAATAGACGGATATACCTGCTTCGCAAGTACGAGAGCTCGTGTGTTGCGGATGAGCGTGCATCAGAAAAGTGTTGAGTGTCATGGTTTCAGCCTTGAGGTTGCTTTGAAAAAACTCCTGAAACCTTAGGGTGAATCGTCAGCGTTACCACCGAGAAAAAGTGTCATGTATATAGCGCTGGTACAAGCTGGCCCCGCAATCAGTTATTATTTCAGTAACTCAACAGATATATTTAAATTCAAGTACTTATAAGTTTTACCGGTATAAGTCAACAATGTTAAAAACTGACAACGAGCTTTGAAAGTTCAATCTTAGATGCTAGAGCTTGATCCCAGTTTCTCTCATAAGATACCTGTAAAGAGAACCCCTATTATTATTATTCTGTCTATTATTATTATTCCCCTCGGTCTGAAAAAACACCCATTTCAACTAATATAGAATCGATGTATTTCTCCGTCGTCTTTTCTATCCATCTCCTTATTCATTTATCAATTTAAATAATCAACCCGCGGGAAGGGCTTCCAGACGTTGCCGAATTTCCCTTGATACGAACGAATTTTCTGCGAAATTTCTTCGAAATTTCTTCCCTCCAATTTCTCAGAGAACTTTATCTGCAATTCAGCATAAAGTATTCGAACCTCTATACAACAATAAAAATTACAGGTTTTGCCCAAAACAGATGAATATCGATAGCTAAAGTGCGAAACCACTTATTTTCGTTCGCGGCGTTACAGACCTTTTATCATACATCATGGTTTTCTTGAAAAACTATTCAACGTAATTCATCGAAAGCTTCCTTCTTCCTCTTCTCAATGAGCAGAATATTCTGTAAAAATTGTCTGCTATAGCGGTCCAATTAATTCACTAAGTAGTTAACTAAGGCGCAACAGATAACTATTCGTGTTCTCCGGTATGTTTGTTGCCTATGCGGCGACATTGAAGGCGAACTGGAGAGGATGATTTCTGCTATTGGGTTAAAAACATCGTATATCGATACTATGAAAGTTAATGGAGTGAGATGCCAAAAATGAGAAACCGCGTATCTCTATCTGCGACGTTTTAAACTGCCGTACTTAATTTTTTATTTATGAACTAGATGACTTAATGTCTTAAAAACTTCATTGCTTTTTCTTCGCTATTAGCAGAACATTCTGTAAAATTTCAGCTATATAATTGGCTTGTTTCTCCTCCAAAAAATAAAATAGAACCGAACACACTGGAAATAAAGCATTGGATCTAGAGGCCAGGCTCTTAAAAACATCGACAAGAAAAAGTACTCTTGATTCAATCAGAATCTATCTTAAATCAAGAACCAAGCCTCTTAATTTAAGCGGATTCCGTTTTGATTAAGCGAAAATCCGATTGAATCAAGAGTATTTTTTCTTGTCAATGTTTTCAAGAGTTTGGACTCTAGATCTAATGTGTTTTTTTCCAGTGCATATTGAAACACGGCAATGGAGGCACGCAGTTTCGCACTTAAGTTATCGCTATTGTAACGGGGAAATTTGTCAACATTGGAATGTTGATCCGGCGTTAAACCTTTTTGCCGGATGAGGAAGCCGGGATAAAGCCGAACGATTCCGGGCGTCAAAGCGAGGGAACTTGTTGGGGGTCAGTTTGGTCTTGCGTTTAAGTCGGTCAACACAGTCACGTGCCCCGGCGCCAAGAGCCGCGGCCGCCCGAACCTGGAAACGCAACGGCCGAACCCATAGGCGGAAATAGGACAACGAACACGGCGACAACACCGCATCGTCGCCGGACTGCGGATTCTCGCAGCCTGTTTTATCAGGGGCTGCTCGTTGATAAGCCGTTTGACGCGACATTTCCACACGTTCGTCAACATTTTCGGGCAGTCCAACTTACTTGGACACCTAGAACAAAGCGGCACACAACACACAACGGTCAAACGCACGTCCATACAGAGCAATCCAAAAGTCGTACACCACCCAACCCTACACTGGAAAAAAACGCATTGGATCTAGAGTCCAGACTCTTGAAAACATTGACAAGAAACAGGACTCTTGATTAAAGCAGATTTAAGCTTAAATCAAAAGGAAATCCGCTCAAATTAAGAGGCTTGGTTCTTAATTTAAGCTTAAATCTGATTGAATCAAGAGTATTTTTTCTTGTCTATGTTTTTAAGAGTCTGGACTCTAGATCCAATGTGTTTTTTTCCAGTGATAAGCAGAATTGCCACGGCAGGGAAAACCGGGAAATGTAAGGGAATTTTGAAAAGTTATAGGGAAAAACTGAAAATGTCAGGGAACTTGACAAATGTGTCAGTAAAAAATTGTTAAGTCTTATTTTCAGAATGGGTGCTGGTCTGCTGGTGGTACGGGACTATTGGTGCGGATCACCCTGTATACTGCCGTATTAATGTAGAGAGCCGTAAGGGTAAAAATGCAGTCTCGAGAAAATGTTACGTCTGACAATGAGCTAAAACTTTTATGGAGTAAAGAGTATAGACTCCGTTCTATGTCAAGTGTAATTGCCACCAATCATGCGAGAGACTCCCGAAAGTCATTTGAGCGATTGAAAATCGACGGATTTTATTATGATTCAAAGGGCCTTTTTGATTTTCATGTTAGGCAAGACAGCCGTAAGTTTTAGCTTCGTCATTGGGTTTTGGACACAGAACAGAGTTCGTGATTTTGGTTTACTCGTTGATCTCCCACGGTGGTAAGTTTTGGCAATTTTTCAATCGCGAGGTTCTGTCTGAAGACAGAAAGAAAGAAAAAATAAGGAGAAGAAGAAACAAAAACCACTAATTATTCAAGTAAAGATGTGGGTTACGGATAGGGAGAGTGCTTAGTGGATGATGTATGGTGAATAGAACAATAATAATCGGTGTAGACGTACTTCACCATTGTTCTAGCAGACAGTTTGTCGGTCAAGCGGGGACTAGGCGATAAGATTCGCCGTCGTTTCTGGAAGTTTTGAGGTTAAAGGTATTCAATCTTACCGGTGACATTGCTCCAATTGCGATAAGGCAAAGAATAAGCCCGCTTAAGAAACTGGAGCATTTTCCTCGGGGACACAAATGGAGTCGAAAAAATACTCCCAATCGCTGGAAAAAAAACTACGGTTACTGAATCAAATTAGTTGCGTTCCATATGAATTCTGTCATAACAAACCATACGAGTACATGCATAGTCTAGTATAATGAACCCTCCTTGGTCATACAAGTTTTTTAATTGATCGATTTCACTTTATTCGTAGTGTTTTATTATTTTTCCGATCGAAAATAACCGCGTGATACAGAGGAAAAGTTTCGGGTTTTTAATACATTTTCTAACCTTGTTCCTCACGTTTTGATGTAATTTACAGTGAAATTTATTTTGCTTATGAGGACTCATCATTTTTTTATGCTTTTTACTTGGAGGAAAGTGTGAAGGGAGGACGATGAATCTACATCGTGGTATTTACAAGTTGCAATTAGTAACGCATGCAGAATATTTTCTCAGGAAGAGGGAAGGGAGATCCAGGTAAAAAAGTTCAGCTCCCTCCCAACCCCTCCTTCTCGCCCACCCTCCCTGTCTTTCTCCAGCAGTGCCTCCGGTTTAGAGATGAAAAACTTCATGAAACTTCATTCATGTAATGAAATTTCGCCAAAGGAGGGGTTTCGGTATTAAGTGCCGTTTTCGGCCCACCCTAAATTTCCTTAACTCTACGATTTGTTACTCATCGAAGGTCTACATCTTACGGAATGCATCATGCCGTAATCATCTTCGGTCATATTCGAGCCTAGACATGGGCCTGGAAGCTGATTTTGGAGAAATCTTCGAGTTTAAAGTCAAGTGTCGAAAAGTCACCATTTTCCGCCAAAATAATTGGCCTTCAGGCCTATTTCTATGTTAGGCCAGAATTAGATTTCCAAGAGACCGGAAATAACCAAATCATGATGCATTTCGTAAAATATAGATCTTCAATGTGTAAAAAATCTTACGAGTCGAAAAGATTCAGCTAGGGTAGGCCCTATAACGGCCCTTATCAATTACTCGCCTTTCAAGGGAAAGAAAATTTCACCCCTCACCAAAATGAATTTTCATGAAATGCTCCGTTTTTCATTTCGAGTCTTTGCTTCGATTGCAACTAATTGTCACTCGAACGAATTTATGAAAAATGAGCGCATCCAGTCGTATATTCACTATTCAGGCTTTGCAAATACAATTATTTTAAAACAATTCTTGTATTTGAGCTAAGGTATCTAGAATCTGAATGAGCATTCACGTTGGTCGATCAGCTCGTGAAGTGTTCTTGTGCAAAATATCAAACTGCACACCTGTGTGAAATCTCAATTTTATTTTCCTGAGGATTGCATTTTTCGTGGGCTCCGTCAAAATGCAGTGTTTTTGAACAACCTTCAGCCGCGCCCGTGGGAGTTGTGCCAATACGATATTTGGCATAACGATATGACTATGAGCACCGCACCAGACGAAAAATCAGAATCGGCCTGACTTGCATATTGCATAATTCATGAATGGCCTCTCGAGTAGATACAGAAACAAAGAGAGACCCTCCACTGGTATCTCGGCAATGGTGGAAGCTTTTCAACCGATGACCTATCTCTCTGTTGGCTGTTGAGTGATGTGTCGAACGATTCGTCTAGCAAATTAGCTGGTGTCTGGTTATTGTTTGACGCACTGCGTTTCCCGAAGCTCATCTGCAAACAAATGGGTAGTCAACGGCCAGCAGTTTGAACTTGGATAAAGAGGTTTGAAACTGCATTCCCTCGTAAGATTATTAGTTATCATCGTCGAGGACAAAACTTAACGACTTTTTCCATCAAATGTGGGGTTCTCATCACTTTATCGGATTGCATGATTAGTATTATTTAATACTCAGTTTTTTTTGTTTTTTTTTGGATCTGAACTTGAAAACTATTTCTAGAAAAGACAACCACTAAAACAATTACAGTGGATTGTATTTTACTTTAGCTGTATATCAAACCTCTTGGAATGCAGAAAAGAAACATGTCTATCAAATCAAAGTGGCTGCCAATGCCAAGTAAAATCAAAGTATCACAAAAACGATTCAAGACTTTACTTCTGTTGCTGACTGCTCTCTAAGTTCTATTTTTTCAAAATGTTTCATGTAGCCTACAAACATTGATGCAGAACATTGTCTCTCCTGTAAATTTTGTTTCGTGGACATTTCTCTTTCTACATTTAAGTATTCACCATCGTAAAGTCAGTCAGTGCCTCTTGTAGATTATGGGTTTAAGGAAAAATTTTAAATCATAGTTGAGAAGTTGAATTTCCTCTGTTACTTTTGCTTTCTTGTTTAAGTATTTCATTGAAATTGACTCGGCTAGCTGTAGGGGTTGGATCGTATTTTCTACGATTGTGTATTCAACTTTATGTGGGAAATGTATTAGCTCTGTGTTTTATCGACTTAGAACTTCTATATAACAAGAGAAAATTTAGGATTAGCTGAATTTCGAACTACTCCTAACTCATCGATTTTCCAAAATGCCACTTGGTACGTTTCTGTTCAACTCGGTTGCATTAGCGAGGCGAGAATAATCGATTTTCGATATTTCCTCATTTGAAGCTATGGTGAAATTACAGTGTTCTGCGAACACCCTATTTATCGATCCTTTTCCATTGGCTTAACCGGCAGATCAATCGATGTATTGAAAAGCACACCACGCCACTGCTCGGGCGGAATGCGTAGAACAGTCAGATCGTGGTTGAGGCCTACGCGGCAGGTTACTACGTCTGGATTTTCTCTATCTGGGCCATTAATAATCAATGTCAATTGTGATGTACTGGTGGGATTGTGGGAAGCGGATCAGCAGTCATCAAAAATTACTTAATCCCATTCGTTTTTTTTTTTTTTTATCTTATCTTGCCCATTGCCATGTCGCTACATACCCTCAACAAGCACGAGTAAGTATTGTCTCGGGACAGTACTCGACGGTTGGAATTAGGGAGAGGCTTGGTTGAAAGAAAAAAAAGCAGAAAAGAAATGATAAAAATTCACCAACTTGTGAGAAGTTCCCATTCTCGAGCTGTATACATGCTCTAATGCTCTCCTCCTTCAATCAGTGGTGTCTCTAAAGGGTGTTCCAAAAGTCCTGGAACAAATTTAGGTAGACACTTGTAATTTTGTTAGCTCTTCCAGGTTAAAGGAAACGACTTTTACCCCCAAAAAACCCCCAAAATTTTAAAAGGACCATCCTGGAAAGGGGCAAGAACCTTTGGGGTTTCAAAGATGGCGTGGGACTTTTGGATTACCCTGTATTACCTTTGCGTTACTTGCTTCTGATGGGGAAAATAAGCGGTTCCTGAGCCAACATATTTTAGAAACTGTTACTCCTCCCTGTATTGTAAAAGTTACCTTCGGAATTCAATGCTAAAATTCGTTCTACGATGCTTGATGAACAAAGAGTTGAGCCTAAGTAAGCCATCATCATCATTCAAGTGAGGGAAATCAAGTTATGAAAATCAAAAATAAATAAAAAACCGCATATTTTGCAGAAAATTCGATATCTTCGGTCAGAAATATAGAAACAAATTCCTCCAGTTTATTCAAACTCAATTTTATGTACAAAAACTTTACTTCATGAGGAACACGACAGATTCTGCAACAAGCAGACCCCTTGTTTTCTTCTTCCTAAAACTTATTGTTAGGTAGTTCCTTTTCGCTAAATTCCTTCTAAACGCGAAAATCCAGTCACGAAAAATTTGTTGACAACTCTGATTTTACCAGCAAATTCAACTTTCTCGGCAATTTTAAAGCAAAATCGCCCCAGTTCATTAAAATTAAAATTTCTAAACGAAAACCTTACTAAAAACAGAACTTTACTTAAAACAGAAATCCTCCAACAAACAGACAATGTTTTTCTCCCAAAGAACTGAATTTCTTCATAAGCTAGACTTGATCCATATGTTGATCCTTTTCGGTAAGCGAAGTCAAGTTACCGGACATGCGGCGATTTCGGATCTCGGTGACAATTTCGTAAACTTGGCATTTGAAGGAGAAAAAATCGGAGTCATTGAGACAGTCGCAGCGTCGAAATCCTTGGTCCGTGAACCGCTGGCGGCTTTCAAGTTTGGCTCCGAAACATTCCTCTCGGTGCCGCTCGCCGCGTTGTTGCTCCGCCAGCGCTCTTTTTCGTCACGAAACCAGTTTTCTCACCGCCCCGCGAGAACCGCCCAACTCCCGCGGAAAACCCGCGCCGATACGCGGTTTTTGCGCGTGACGCCCTCGGTCGATCGTCCTAAATTTATTTTGACTTTGACGGTCCCCTTGATAATTACCGAGAGCTCTGAGTGACAATCTCGGGGGGCTTTCGTATATGGCCAGAGGAACCACTTCGCCGACATTACACACCTACTTCGGCGTGGTAGCACGCCAGGAGGGGGCGGGGGGAGGGGGCGTGCCCGTTCTTGAAAAAAGTAGTTTCGCCAAAAATTCTAAACCCGCCACCTGACTGATGGGAGGGTGCATATTTTATGCCGCGCAGAATTTAGTCTGTCGTTATTTTGAGTATGTAGCGAGTCGGTCCTTTTATTTCGGTGGCTATGTCCCGAACCCTTTGTATGACGACTCTCTTTGGGCCCGGATTTTCCGCCTTTGAACCTCTTATTATCATGCCAAGGAAGAACGACGTATGAACCATCAGACGTTCCCACATTTACTTCAATAAAAACCTAATTTACTGGGAAAATTTGAATGTTTTTCTTCAATTTGTTTAGACAATTATGTTCGCAATTTTGTCTATAATGTCTAAAAATTTCAAGGATAAATACGGATAATCTTTTTCTAAAATACATGTTTTATCCGGGGCGATTTGGCAACTCTCGAATGTTCATACGGCGTTTTTCCTTAGCACGGCAGTCCTGTCGTGCCGAGGAACAACGGCGTATGAGCCTTCAGGCGTTGCCACATTTCCTTCAATGAAAAACTAATTAACCCGGAAAATTGTGAATATTTTTTTCAGATTTTTCAGGTAAATTCGTGTGTAAATTATTCTAAAATATCCTAAAATTTCAGAGGAAAATATGCGTTAATTTCCTTTAAAACACATTTTTTATGCTGGGAAATTTGGCAACTCTCGAATGTTCATACGACGTTCTTCCTTGGCACGGCAGCNAGAAAAAATCGGAGTCATTGAGACAGTCGCAGCGTCGAAATCCTTGGTCCGCGAACCGCTGGCGGCTTTCAAGTTTGGCTCCGAAACATTCCTCTCGATGCCACTCGTCGCGTTGTTGCTCCAGCGCTCCTTTTCGTCACGAAACCAGTTTTTTCACCGCCCCGCGAGAACCGCCCAACTCCCGCGGGAAACCCGCGCCGATACGCGGTTTTTGCGCGTGACGCCCTCGGTCGATCGTCCTAAATTTAATTTTGACTTTGACGGTCCCCTTGATAATTACCGAGAGCTCTGAGTGACAATCTCGGGGGGCTTTCGTATATGGCCAGAGGAACCACTTCGCCGACATTACACACCTACTTCGGCATGGTAGCACGCCAGGAGGGGGCGGGAGGAGGGGGGCGTGCCCGTTCTTGAAAAAAGTAGTTTCGCCAAAAATCCGAAACCCGCCACCTGACTGATGGGAGGGTGCATATTTTATGTCGCGCAGAATTTAGTCGTCGTTATTTTGAGTATGTAGCGAGTCGGTCCTTTTATTACGGTGGCTATGTCCCGAACCCTTTGTATGACGACTCTCTTTGGGCCCGGATTTTCCGCCTTTGAACCTCTTACTTTCGTGTCAAGGAAAAACGACGTATGAGCCTTCAAATGTTGCCATATTTCCTTCAATGGAAAACTAATTAACTCGGAAAATTGTGAATATTTTTTTCAGATTTTTCAGGTAAATTCGTGTGTAATTTATTCTAAAATATCCTAACATTTCAGAGGAAAATATGCGTTAATTTCCTTTAAAACACATTTTTTATGCTGGGAAATTTGGCAACTCTCGAATGTTCTTACGACGTTCTTCCTTGGCACGGCAGCGGAGGTCCTTCAGATCATCACGAAATGTCAATGCACGTGATCAGCATTCTCAGCTCCTTCTTTCACTTAGTTTTCTCGGCCATTTTTTTTTGTCTCTCCCAGGAAAAGCAGTAGATACTTCCGTGGAAGGTTGCCATGTTATAAAATAAAACTTGCATAATTTGCGAGCACTGTAAAGTGGAGGAAAATGTCGATTTTCAGCACTATCTGGCAGCAATGCTAATAGACGGTATTAGTGAAAAGGTGACGTCACTATAGGGATTCTCCGCTCTACCGAATTGCATCCTAGCGATAAAAATGACATAACGACGGTGAAAGTACTAAACCACGTATCTCGGTTTATATAGTGTGAGCGTAGATTTTTAAACACCGCAAACGAGATACGTGGTTTGGTAGTTTCACCGTCGATAACCTTTCTCTCTGCTACAAATGAGAATAAATCGTAAGATATCAATTTTCTGCGACGTTATACACTGGGTGAAACGTCGTATGAACATTCTGACATAATTCTTCTGACACAACATTTTATGAGGAAAAACTTAAGCATGCATGTTTTTCTTGGCTATAGTAAAGAGAATGTTTCGTAGGAAAATATTTTTCTCTTCTATTGGTTACTGTGGGAGCAGGGGGCTACGCTCGAAGCGCTTCGCGCCCCAGGCGTTATGCGTTACGCATTCTTCCTATGATTTTATATAATAGAATCTGATATGTGTTAAATTAAAATTATTTCAACTAATTCGTTTTTCTTTTTCTCTGTTTCAGGTAAGTACCATTCAATATATTCATCGGAGTCAATTTCACCTCTCGAGATCCGTAAGTTTGGCCTATTTTAGACGATCATACCACAAAGATTGGTTATGACTGCTTCGTTCATGATAATTTATAATGCGGTAATTTTCACCACTGTTTTTCCCATTGTGGAATATCTTGCATATCTACTGCAAATCACATTCGAGACACCTAGTATTATATCAATTAAAAACATCAAGGAAAGCGCGCGCACGACCAACGACCATACCCACGATACGGAGAAAAGAAGTACGACTATCTGAAAAGTTAGGCATGTCTGGGAAGACGCTCGTTCCTTCAACATAGCCAGTGAAGCGAATAGAATTTTCCCATCTCTTAAGTCTCGTTTACAGGCTAATGAGCCAAACAATTAATCATAATGACCCGGAGCTGACTTTGTAAACTGCGGCGTTCTTCTCTGCATGCACTTGGACGTTGCGCCGCATTCAATGTCAGGGGCTTATTGAAATCGCAGTCAACATGCGTCTTGGGAAAGAATAAGCCGCTTTCCGGTGAAGGTAGTAAAATTTCCCTTCAGATCAATAGGAATCGTAGCTGCAAAGGTGCAAAAAATGCCCTATCTCGCAAATTTTTCTCTTCCTAATCGCAATAAACGTGAGGTAAATTTTGGGTAGAGTTTTTCGATTAGTTGATTACTAATCGAATCGAATCGAATCAAAAGCAGTTGATTGCGATGCGCATTTGGAAAGGTTAATTTTGAAAATAAAAACTTGTACACCGGGTTGCTTGCCAGGGTTCCAAAAGGAAATCGGTAAATTCTTACCGAATTTCAGAATCAGAATTCATTTGTGCTGCACATTTTCGATGATGATTTTGCAACACTGGAAAAGAAAGTCGCTTGGATCTAGAGTCCAGACTCTTAATAACATTGACAAAAAAAAATACTCTTGATTCAATCCGATTTTTCCTTGAATCGAAGAGCCGAGCCTCTTGATTTAGACGGATTTCCTCTTGATTCAAGAAAAAAGTTCGAGTGAATCGAGAGAATTTTTTCTTGTCAAAGTTTTTAAGAGCCTGGACTATAGATCCAAGCGAATTTTTTTTCAGTGAAATTTCGGCACGATAATTTCCGTGGTCTCTTCTAAAATCCAGTTATTCCATAAAATGTTACCACTCGTAGGCTTTGAGCCACAATTTACAGAGATTTATGCTGATTTTTATAAGTTTGACCCGGGAACTGGGAAGTTTTTAATTTACCATTAATCGGTGGTGAAGAATTACGCTTGATTTATCCCAGTAGACAACAACAAGGCTATCAGTGCACATTTTTACCCATGACTCAGGGGCCAGCGGCTTGAAAATTACGAGAAACTCCAGGGAAGGGGTCTGTACTTACGTCGATAAGCAACTGTTTTAATGGGTTGCAAGAGATCCTGTAGCATGCTTTTTTGTATGGAGGTCGCGCTATTTACGATGAAAGGCATCTGAAAAAACCCCTGGAGATTAATTGAAAATTGTTAGCATGAAAAGCTCTCAAAGGGTGCATCATAGCGGCTTCAAGGAAATTCCCTCTCCTATACTCTAGTACCGTTAAACTGTTCGAGCCATAATGTAATACTAAAGATAGTTGGCCTTGGTTTTGCCTTAACGATTTTACCATCGTATACAGAAATACCGCTGTAAAATATCACATGCAAATAAAGTGCATAATTGCCTTGCAAAATGACCACGCGGTAGAAGGATGCGAACAAACACTGATAAGTCTCGGCCAAACTTGGTTCTTCACCACTTTCGAGAACGATTCAATGGTTGAACTGTGAATTAATATTTTTTTTATTTTGTGGGATATTTCCTGCGAATTGTCGCACATCGCATCACGCTGCATAACGTAAGGTATTTGTACGCAACATTTAACGAAGAAATCCTCTGAAATATAGATAACACTGAAAGAACGTCTTGGATGAAAATAAAAAAAAACTTTAACCTTTAGATCTACGCTACTCACTCGGCATCCACTTTAGAAGTTATTTCAAAGTATTTCTTAGTCAGGGTTTGTGTAGAAACAACAGCAGGATGATTATTGATATTGATGGACAAAGAGAAAATGATGGACTTACGTTAGTCAGTCTGTTATTTACCTCCTTTCCTAATGCAACCACCCGCTTCAACCATTAGGATCGCTCCATTTTCAATATTATTCATTTGTCTATCGCTTTATCCATCAATTTTAATAATCAGCCCGCAGCCAGCTAACTAATAGTTTAACTGTCCCTCGCAATAAATGAGTCTTCCGGTGTTCGATGAAATATTTAGGCACGAGCACGTCGTTGAAATACCCTTAGTTTTCGTTCTTAGATCAAAAATGATTAGAAAACACATAAACGAGTAATTACTTTGAAGACCTTATAAACCTTAAATAGGTACTTAGGTAGGAAAATAACACCGAGAAACTGTCATTTTCCACTAGAAACCGTAAAACCACCCTCCAACCGTTAGTATTCACGCTTTGTCCACTGCAGCCATCATCTTCTTTGTCTATAGCTTTGTCTATCAAGTTCAATAATGAGCCCGCAGTTCTCAAATGAGTTCACTTGTCACGATGTTTCCCTGCGCTTAGAATGAATCGAAAAGCAAGCGATCCAAGCATTTGACATTTTTATCCACGTTGGAAATCAGGCCTCGATCGCGATCGGTAACTCCTTCCTGGCCTTTGCGCGCATTTTTTGTTTGTGCTGTGGATGGAACATTTTGTTTTTGCATCGACAACCTTCAGTTCGCCATCTGTGACTTCGCGGAGCCCCGGAGCAGTCGGAGCGAAATAATGAAGGTCGTCGAAGAAGCAAAAAATCGTCGCTCCTCTGACGTAAGAGCGTATCTCAATTCCTACATGAGCCCTGGAAAGCATGGATTTATATGTAAAACAGGGCTCACGTATAAATCGAGGTATGCCATTATGTCAGAAGGGCGACGAAATAATACCGCCCCGCGGCGAATACTGGTGAACGTGAGAGACTTTCGCCTTTGCGCGCGTCGATATCGATAATGCGTTTAATTGATCGTTTTCGATAGTGGTTCGATGTATCGTTTTCTTCAAAACAGCGTAGAACATAATCTTAAACGAAACTTTAGGATTCAAGTTAGGAAAGCTGAAAAGGAGAAAATTCCTGACAATTTCACTCCTCATTGCCATGTCGAACTCATACGAATCTAAAATCTATCACAAAAACCCGTTACCAAAGATTATTACTCGATCGAATTTTGAGGCTATATTTAAACCAATCGATATCGATACAATATTAGCGATAGAACGCCTGTTCGATATATCGAATACAATCCATTTCTCATGAGCTGAATTGTATGATAACGGGATTTCAACGCGGAGGTTCCAATCTTTTCCCGCCTGATGGATTGATTAGGTCAAATTAAAGGCCAATTTCATATATCAATATGACATCCGGATTTTCGAGCTGTCTTTTCGTGTTACGGATAAAAAATGAAGTCACGTTCTTTTTTGAAGCCTTTGTTCCTCATCGGAGTATTTGCGCGAAAAAATATCATTGCTTCATCTGAGAGAGCTTACTAGCCGAGTTCGCAGTATTTTTTATAATTTTTTTCCGATTTTGGAAAGTGTAGAAAAACAGATTTCTAAGTAAGAGCACTTACCGCCTTGTGACATCATCCGGTGGCATTTCTAGAAAAAAAAAAAAAAAAAAAAAAAAAAACACGCATTACAGTAGATTAGACCATTAAGCCATTTCCTGATTTTGTACATGACGTATTCATGAATAGATTAATCAAAGTACTTGAAGAGGAACGTTATCACTCGGTTTTTTTAACGGAAAATCATTTTTTTTCCAAGCTAATTTTTCCCCCGAGATCTCTGTGAATTTGATAATTTTCGAATGATTTTTTTTTCAGAATTCGTTGCTATACCGCTTTACTTTTCTGTTCATTTTTTCTACCTTTCATAATAATTCGCTTCCCGAACTAGATGTTAATTAGAGACAGAGTGAACGAGTGCTGCAAGCTGCAATATTTTTATTCCAAGTACTGGCATTAGACTTAAAACATGACTGCAAATGAATGGAAAAAAAAAAAAAAAAACGTGCAGTGCGAAAAAAAAAAAATTGCTGGCGTTGCTAGTGTTTGATTTTAACTTCAAAAATACGCGCTCCATCCTTCGACGATAAATGCGTATTGTGTAGCCTGTTTTTTTGTCGCTGATCAGGCGTTCTTTGGCGTGTTTGGAACTTAGAAGTGCTGAGAAGTGCATTTTAGAAAATCGACAAAAAAGTCGGGCTACGGATTTTGTAACTTCACGTTTCTTCTGCGCCGTCAATTTCGCAATTGGTCGGGCGTTCTATTTGAAAAAAAACGCTGTTGCAGAGTAATATTTCCGATGTAAGGACAATAGTTACTAATTTTAGTCGAAAAACTGCCTCCTCACGTCGAGTTTTCATCATGAATTTTCTAAAAATCGGCGCTACGCCCCGATTTCAGCGTTACGTGACGCCGCCCTGAACACCCCCCCCCTTTTTAACGCACCCGTAACGCAGGTTCAGGCCCTTTTCGAATAACCTATAAAAATATACAACCTAAGACTTTATCAATTGCCTCACTTGCCAGTTCGGGGTCTCTACAATCGTCTCTAAACTGACCAAGCACTTTAGAAAATGATTTCACTGTAAACCTTTAGTAATAGTACCCGTAGTAATTTACGTAGTTACCCGTAGTAATTTTATCCCTCGCGTCGCCGATTTTATTTTACCTCGCAGTGGGATCCAGTTGCAGGAGAAAAACCGCACGAGAGTACAGAGTCCTGATTGAAATTGATCAGTCTCTGCAGTTCTGCACTCATATTGCGTGCAGAATCCTTGTTACCACCACTACGCCGCGTCGCTCAATGGAGTAAGACAACAGGATTTGAAAACTTCAAAAGCTTGTATCTTCGTCGACACGAATTGTAGAAGTCGAAGTGATTTTATTGATTTCATGTAAAATTTTCTTCAAAAACCAATCCTTTAAACTATATCATTTTGGCGAAATTAACTCCAAAAATTGCATTTTTAGTCCTAAAAATGACGCACCAATAAGGGAGTTCTGCGAAATTCCCCCAGTTTTTTAGGAGGGTTCGTTGGATTTCCGATGTTCCTGGCCTCAACAGGGGGTCGGGGGGCTTCCACCGGGAAATCTTGAAAAATCGAGTATATGAAGCAATTTTAAGCTGTTTTCACCGATAAATGAGTCCAAATACAATTTCCAAGATGACGTATATGGTACGCACTTACCTAGCGAAATTTTTCGCACTTCCTAGGAAGGGCTAACAAATTTCTGGGGACATCCCATCCGCCCTCCCATTTTCCCCATGGAATAATTGTCCTATTATTTAATTTAAATTTGCAAAAAAAGGAAGTAGGTAAGATCAGATATTTCATGTGGGGTGACGACTTATCATTTTGAACTTTTGATTTATCAATTTGAATTATCTTTATTTTAATTTTTAATAAGAGTAATCAGGCCTAAAATTTATAGTAAATCTATGTTTATGCTATTGATTTTACTAATACTAACTTTCTACAGATGAAACTTGATAATATTTTACTTCATATTTGAAATTTCTATGATTGTTGTACTAAGTATTATCATAACATGAGGTTATCAACCAGAACGGGTAGAAGCTGCTTTATTCATAATCATGATAATTATTTCGGAATTTCATTTGTGAGGTTTGCTGTAACCTCTCTCGAAAGTTCGTCATACTGTGCGCTGCCGTGCGCGTTGCCTTGAGTTGCGGTAGCGTGGAGTTCGAAGGAGATGAATCAAAACCAAGCATGAACACGCAGTTCGCCGTCAGGGTTAAGTGCTTTCACCGGATGCCAGACAGATGAGGGACGGGGAAATTATAGACAGAGAAGCGAAGCATCAGGCAAGCGCTAACTACATAGTAGTCGCTGATCAGTGGCGAAGCGTGAATCATGTGCCATCGAAATTTTCCCATTTGAAGCTATGTTAAAGAATCGATTATTAAGGTATTCCCTGATAATCGATCCTTTTTCATAGGTTTAAATGGCATATCGATCGATTCATCGCAAAGCACGATGCGCCACTACCGCCGATCCGGATGTAATGTGTTTCTGCACGCCTTGTCTCCCGTTACAACGCTGCGCTAGCTGTTCATATCATGACAGTGTTAGAGTACATAGGTAGAGAATTACCTGGAAGATCCACTTCTGATTGGCGCAGCCATCTTGGGCGTCATGCAGTTCTAAAGATAACAAAAAATGGCGGACGTTATATGGAGATGATTTGGGAGTTTTGATAATGATGTTTTATTTACCTGTACCAGTGTGAAAACGAAAATCGCATACAGGGTGATTCAAGTTTAAATCGCCAGATTGCTGCGATTTTGCAAATTGGTAACACTGTTTTTCCTGCATTTAAATCCATTAAATCATTAATCCATTAGGTGAGAACTGCCTCACCAAGAATCGATTGTTTTTACATTCATTTAAATGGCGGAAAAATAACGTTGCCAACTTTCGAGAATCGCCACTGGCGTGTTTTATGGCTCAGAATATGTAAGAATTTTTGCTTGTTTGATTTTTTCCTAGAAGTGATTTTTAACCCCCCCTCCCAAAGGTTTGGGAACTCATTTTTCCCCCTACTTTTTGGCAACAGCACCGAGTCTCATAAAAATTGATGTGCGCCATAATATGATACGCTGAATGAATTAGTGACCTCAGAAATTTTTAAATCTTTAAGACCAGGGTGGAGGGAAAGTCTTACAAGTCGACCTAAAAAGTTCAGTAACTTTTGGCGTTTAAAGGTAGTATTTTGCGAACCTTCCGAATCCCCTATTTTAACCGAGATTCCGTCTTTAATGTCATTCATGAGTTCAGCGTAACTAATTATGGGTTCATACCAATTTTTGCAAGATTCGGTCCATAATTGTGTCAAAATGCGGGAAAAACTATTTATTTCCTAGAACTTTGGGACTGCAGCACCCTCGAGATGCACTTTCGTAAGAAAAATCTCGGGAGAAGAAGTATTTCATACATCTTCCAGAAACTTGTACGTCAACGAAACGCATACTATCAACGAAATTTTGCAGCGTTTGAAGGCTCCTACGGCGTTCTGCGGTAGCATGGCAATTAGCGGTGACGTCACCATAATGATTCTCTATTTTATCGAATTGGATCCAAACAATAACAATCACTTACCCGCTTTCAATGTTCCCTACGAGGATAAATCGATAAATATCGTTTTTCTTAGACGTATCTTTAGCAACGTCTACATATCGACGGTGAAACTACCAAACCACGTATCTCGGTTTGCGACGTCGCAGACTTCCTGTCATACTTTATTTTTTAAATGAAAAACTACTTAATATCCAGTCTTGAAAATTTCTGTGATTTTTCCTTTTTGTGCGGAGAAAACTCCGTGGAAATTTCAAGGAATGATATTGATTTGGTCTACTTCAAAAAAATAAAATGTGAGCGTAGATTTTTAAACACCGCAAACGAGATACGTGGTTTGGTAGTTTCACCGTCGATATATTGCAGATCGTCGAGACGAGTGATGAATGTTTTTCGCCCCAAGTTCATTAACAGACCTGTCATTATTTATTTGAGCTCCTCGCCGGAAAAAAATTGCGGCGAAGAGCCGCCCCCCCCCCAATTTTTTCCCTCTGATATTTAAAGCAGCTGTCTAATTATTTTCACGCCTCGGATCCCGAATCCGAGAGCCGCACGAGGAGCAGCAATAGCGAAGAATTATGCGAGCTCCAGGTTTAATCTGATCCCACAAAAAAAACTGGTGGAATCACGGGTAGTTAGCACTATTCGGGACTGAGATTCATCACTTGCGCGCAATTTCGTTAGGTGTGAACCCGATCCCGCTCGACGATTAAGTAATAACAATCCAGCCTCTATCTCTCGAGCCTCGTGAAACCCGGACGGTGTGAGAAAACCCATGTACTCCGACGACAAGGATATCGCGTGCCAAAAAGAAAATAGCTGTCGATTTACGGATGCTTATGGTAATTCCTCCCCGCGCTGAGCATACGAATCGTTAAAACTCAACCTGTTGAACCCTGGGATGTAGGTTCGCCTACGGGGTTCAGGGCTCATGAGAAAATGGACGTATCATATTTCAACATCGACCCCGGCTTCCGACTCGCAGAAAATCGCGGGCTTCGTTTAATGACAAGATGAGGATCTGTTTCGCTCCGTCATTTTTTGAGGATTTTAATATTTTGACCGTTCCGCCAGATAAATTTTCTCCTCTGTCAGTCATACTTCGCGAGTAATTAATTATTTAATTAAACATTTTTCAGTTCACAGCCCGCAGTTGCTCAAATTCTGTTCCGCTAAACGTCTCTCAACTTCCGTCTCTGCGCCCGAACCCCCCGCGATCGAGTCCTTTGCTTTTGCTATTAGGATTTAGGATTTAGGCTCCATGTCAAATTCGTCAATTTTCCTCTGTGAGGTTACCGTCTCACGGCTTGCTGCGATTGTCCTACGGTTGGCTAGTCAAAAAGTGTAAAAAGTATAAAGGAGATAAGAAGAAGAAAGGGAGTAAAACAACAAAAGGAAAGATGGAACGCGAGCAGACGAAGGGAAAAAACGGAAGCAGGGAATAGGAAGGTGGAAGAAAGGGGAGAAGAATGAGGAGGAAGATGATAAGAAACAAGGAAGGATATTATTTCACTTTTTTCACCTTCTTGTCCTTCTCTCTTTTCTCCCTCTTCTTCTTGTTCTATCTCCCCTATCTTCATCTCTAGCTATACTACTCCTCATCTGCGTACTCGTCTTCATCTCAGGGTCGGACTGGCTCGCATCTGGCTGGTTAAAGGGGCGTAATGTGATATTTCCTGGTAGGGCATTCCCTACGCGGGGAGGGGTTGAGACAATTTCGGCAAATCAGCACAAGTTTACGCTATTTTCAGGTTCAAAGTTTATTGATCGCACGGAGTAAAAATTGCAAAATTGAACGTGAAGCACAGCTTTGAGAGCTCACGCTTCGCGTCATCGCGCCCTCAATTTTTCAGATGCAGCACGGACGTCCATCAAGTACGAATAGTTGTATCTCTGCGCCGTCGTAAGCACGCATCCTCTCCCTCCCTCTTTTTCCATATTGTGTTTGTTTCCGTTTGTCTTATTCGTAATGGTGCTTCAAGCATACTAAGTACGTGAGTAACACAGCCGAAGGTAGGAGAGATGTCCTCAGGCCTTCTTTTAACTTTTCTCCCGAATCGGAGCGACGCTTCAATGACAGCATAAAGCAGAGCATTGGGAGCTCACGGCTCGCGTCATCGCGCCTTCAATTTTTCAGATGCAGCACGGACGTCCATCAAGTACGAATAGTTGTATCTCTACGCCGTCGTTAACGCGCATCCTTTCCCTCGCTTCATTTTCATATTGTGTTTGTTTGCGTTTGTCTTATTTGTAATGTTGCTTTAAACTAGAGCAGAGCATTGCGAGTTCACGACTCACGGCATTGCGTCTAACATTTTTCATATGCAATGTGGACGTCCATCTTGCGCGAATAATTGTATCGCGTTTACATTTTAGATGTCTCTTATTTTTGAATTTCGGGATAAATTAAGGTTAAGTTTGCCCGAGGTATGCTATGGTAATCAATAGTCATTTGAAAGGGAGTAAATATTTTTAAAGGTCTCATAAGAGGTCTATAAAGGATGCGTATGTCTAAAAATCGAACCGACCATCACTTCTAAGGGAGTTACACGTAGCGAATGAAGGAGGGGCGAATGAACCTCTGTTCATCACTATCATGCGTTAAAGCACCTTTCTTTACTCCTAACTCTCTCTTCTCCCGTTCATTTAAGAAATTTTTCTCACATATTCTCGGTCGTAATTTTTTTCTTCTTCTTATTTTGCTATCTGTAAGAGGGGCGCGTTTTCGGCGCGCAAAGGGGGCATATCTGCCAATGGCAGATTGGCCTTATGGCCAGTCCGAGCCTGCTTCATCTTCTTTATCAATCCTCTTCTTTGTCTTATCTTTTTTTTCATATCCCTTCCCTTTTTCTCCCTCCTCTTTTCTTTTTGTTCTTTATCTGCGTTTTTTTCATCATCAACTTTCTCGTCACCTTTTCTTTTACCTATTTCTTCTTCTATCATCTCTCGTTTTTCCTCATCTTCCTCTCGTTCTTCTCAGTTTTTTTCTTTTTTATCTTTCCCTTCTTTTTTTGCTTCTTCACACACCTCTTAAACATCATGTTTTCCTTCATCTCCCCTATCATCAGCAACCTCTTCATCCGTATCCTCTTATCTTTTCTTCATCTTGTAATTTTTCATACCATCCCTTCTTCTTTCTCAGCATCCCCTTTTTTGTGTCCACTGGAAAAAAAAAACACACACACACATTGGATCTAGAGTCCAGCCTCTTCAAAAAATCGACAAGAAAAAGTACTCTTGATTCGATCAGAATCTAGCTTAAATCAAGAATCAAGCCTCTTAATTTAAACGGATTTCGTTTTGATTCAAGCAAAAATCCGATTGAATCAAGAGTATTTTTTCTTGTCAATGTTTTCAAGAGTCTGGACTTTAGATACAATGTGTTTTTTATTCCAGTGTCCTTTATCATCATATCTTATTTAACCTGCCTCTTCTCCTTTCTCATCCTCTTCTTCCTCGTCTGCTTTTTCTCCTCTTCCTCCTCCCCCGTCTCCCGATTCGGCAAACCGGAGTCTCTGGTTTACCGGACCGGGGTGAAGCACCTGGCACCTGGCCCTCGATGATATCTACACATTCGCGAAGACGGCATTAGCTGTGAGAGATCTCTGGATGATGAAGCGATCGAGGACGTTTAAGCTACCCGAGCATTGAAATGCTTTCTCCTGGATCGGAGGCATCGGAGGCGGCGCGGCGCGGCAATCACGCCATGTTTGCATCTAATTGGTCGCTGCCCGTGCCCATTCGTGTCCAGAGGCGATCCTCATAGGTTCCAGGGATAATCCACTTGCCACCGAACCGGTGCAAGCCGCGCGGTGCCCGCGCATTGCGGAAACCCGCCGTTACGAGTTCATTAGACCGCTGCGGCTGCAACAGCCACTCGGGATGAAACCGCTCAACGTCCGCTGGAAATCCGCCGCGGATACGCGGTTTGGCCACTGCGGTGCCGCTTGCACTTGTTGTCCCCGCCAGGTCGCGTCTCAAAAACGTCTTATGAACGTTCGACGTTGCGAAATTTATGATGAAACAATGTTTACTCGTGAGAAAAATCATCAATATGTTTCAGAGTTTCTCTGTCTCAGGCTGTCTGGGAAACTTGGAAAGTCTGCGGGACTTACGGTAAACTGGAACAGCAAGGAAAAGCTATTGCTAATAAGGAATTCGTAGGAATTCTCAGGGAAGTTTCATCTAGAGCTCTGCAGAAGTCAGCGTGATGAATGGAGAAGCAATTGGAGGAAAGGATATTTTTTGGAGGTTAGAGAAAGGAAAAGACTTGGAAAATTTTGGAGTCAGGATTCCAAGACGAGGGCGGGGAAGAAGAAAAAGAAGGAGAAGAAAATGGATGATGAAGATGAAGATGGAAAGGAAGATGTTGAAGAAAAATATAATGAAAAGGAAGATGAAGAAAGTGGAAAAAGTAAAAAGTGAAAGGAACAGAAAGAAATTAATAAGTAGAAGATGTAAGATGAGCGGGATGAAAATGGAAAAGAGGTGAAGAAAATGAAGAAGAAGAAGCTGCTAAGATGATGAAAAAGGAAAAGAGGACAAAGGTGAAGGATGAAGAAGATACTGAATAAGAATTAAGAGGAAGAAGAGGAGATATGAAGAGGAAGAAGACGGAAAAGGAGAAGTAGGATAATCAAGGAAATGGAAAATGAAGAAAATATAGAAACCTTTTTGAAATTTCCGTACGATTTCGATCAAATTGTAAATTAAATTCTCTGAAAAATCACAAGCTACCCTGGAAATCGCTCTTTTCGAATGAAAATTGGCAACGTCCTGAGGCTCTTGCGGGGTTCTTCCTTAAGCATGGCGACGGTGCATGCGGCGAGGCCTGCGCGCAGCGTGGAAAATGCTCGGCTGCACTACGGCTACTTTTCTTTTTTTCTTTCTTGGACGGATCATGCACTTGCAATTATCCACGCTTTCCTCACTTATCCGTAGCCGCTTGCTGCTTGAGTAAGCGGCCGTTGATGGAGTGCCCCGGACCCCGGACCGACCCCGCTTTGCCGCTTCGTCGCCAACGGAGACAACAAATTTTACAGCTACCGCACT
The DNA here is from genome assembly GCF_001854935.1 of Bemisia tabaci. Taxonomy (NCBI): domain Eukaryota; kingdom Metazoa; phylum Arthropoda; class Insecta; order Hemiptera; family Aleyrodidae; genus Bemisia; species Bemisia tabaci. The sequence goes on from NW_017547114.1 coordinate 2,417,479, forward strand.
CCTTCCTATATTTCCGAAAGTGTGTAACCCCCTCAAATTCTGGGCTTTAACCCCTTTTTTTATTTTTATTTCTTGTAACGACGTTTATTATTGTAAATGCACGAAAATTAGTATACCTAATGTTATTTACTCGCCAGGGTTGCCGGCGGTCGGGAAAGCTAGAGAATTCGTGGGAAAATGCAGGGAATTTTTGACACGTCTACTTATCACTAGAAAATACCCCTGATCTACCAACGGTTCACCTTTTTTGGTCATCTTTAAGGCTTGTCATCTTGTGACCTGCCACTGAATGCTTTTTTCCATAATTTGATCCCTGAACAAGGAAATTTTGTCCCTATCTTTGCATGGAGAGTTTGTTTTGATATAGAGGCGGACTCTCAGGGTAGGGTGGGATATCCCCTCCATTTTGGCCTCACTTTGATAGCTTTTTTTGAGCTTGGGAGATGATTTCAGAGAAAACCAGTGGCACCATCGTGTTTCTCGCAAACTTTTACGTAAGAATCAATGGTCAAATCACAAATTCCTCACACATGCAACATCTCCATTGTCTCGCCGTAAGAAGAAAATACAACAGCTCGAACGGCAACAATGAGTATGCCAACCTCAGAGCCGCGTGACGCGACGTGATTCGATGCGATGCGAAAAACAAAATGAAGAGAACGACGGAAAGGAACCCATCGTGGAACAAACGCGCGTATCGGTGCAGTCGATGCATTTTCTTGTCCGTAGTTATATATGGACGTATTTCTATCAAACGGAACTATGTGCATTGTGACGTGAGCCCTGTAATGCATATATTCTTAAGGGTCTCAGGGCTCATGTCTTAATGCATATAGTTGCCTTTAACAGATATACGTCCATATAGCGATAGAACGGATCGCCACCGTCACATGTGGAAGTGGAACCTCCAGTTCCAAGGCCAGACTCCAGACCTCCCTTTGAATCCTTATTTTCTCCGGAAAAATCATCATATTTACTCAATTCCTACACTGGAAAAAAAAACACATTGGATCTAGAATCCAGACACTTAAAAACATCGGCAAGAAAAAAATACTCTTGATTCAATCAGAATCTAGCTTAAATCAAGAACCAAGCCTCTAAATTTAAGCGGATTTCGTTTTGATTCAAGCAAAAATCCGATTGAATCAAGAGTATTTTTTCTTGTCAATGTTTTCAAGAGTCCGGACTCTAGATCCAATGTGGTTTTTTTTTTTTCCAGTGCTGACAATGAGTTAACTGAGCATAAAAAACCAATGGGTTTCTATATTGAAAAAAATGATGTAATCGACTGAAATACATCTGTTCAAATAGGAATTGCCGCCGTGTGATGTGACAAGGTGGTTCATTTTCTCGCTTTTAATTTAACGCTGATTTTCTCCAATTTCCAACATCAGAAAAAATTGAAGAAAAAACTGCGGTCTGAAGTGACAGATTATCAAGTTTTTTCATGAGAAGTGATAAAATTTTCTCGTGCCATAATTCCCTATCGAACGCACTTAATGAGTAGAAGCGTACGCACACTTCTATTTTTTTTACCTCCTAACAAAAAATGAGCAGCGTCTTGATTTAAGATTGTGCGCGCCAATTCTCGACCTTAATCTATCACGAAAAGTAAAACATGACAAATTAGACAACGTACGACGTAGTTAGCCTGATTCTAGTCAAATCTGTCTGATTCAAACGATCGGAGGCTAATAGGGCAATACTTTGAATGGAGCCCGCCGCGATTGGAGAACCCACACCCTCCGTCAAAAATATACGCGCCACGGAAATAGTCCTCAATTAGCGGGTGCGCTTTCGCTTGAATTATTTAGGTCTCCCACCCTGTGACACCTTTGGGAATCTTAAATACGTGTCTATTTTTAACGGAGCCTTTTCTGGGTGAAGCGGTGATCAAAGAAACCTGACGTGGGGAGCTGGGCGCCCCTCCTCTTCCAGACACTGGTGTGTGGCACTAGAAATAAATGTGTGAAAAATTAATTTTGAACGCATGCCTCTTTTACAACTCTGTCAAAGTGCAACAGACGAGAGCAGTGCTCCCATTCACTGACCGTCAAAAATTCCGGAATTCGGAAATTTTTTTTGTCGATTTCTCCGCTTTCATGACCGTCAAAAGTTCCAGGATCCTTTTCAGATTTTGTCAAAAGTTCCGAAAAATGCAAAAGATCCGGACTTTTTCGGGAATTTCGAAAGTTCCGGGGAATATTCAGGATGATCTCAAAAGTTCCGAAATTCGGAACCAGTTTCAGGAAATTGGAGCACTGAACGAGAGAGGGTGCGCAACTACCGCGTAAATAGTTTGTTTACAGGCTTAGAAAACCTGAAATGTTTAGGAATTTGCATCAACGCTGTGTTGTTCGCAATTTGATTCGATTACACTATTGTTTTTCTTATGAGCGGGGAATTCAAAACTCCCATAACCAATGTTCACTGGAAAACAAAAAAAAAAAAAACACATTGGATCTAGAGTCGAGACTCTTGAAAACATTGACAAGGAAAAGTACTTTTGATTCAATCGGATTTTTGCTTGAATTAAAATGAAATCCGCTTAAATTAAGAGGCTTGGTTCTTGATTTAAGCTAGATTCTGATTGAATCAAGAGTACTTTTTCTTGTCGATGTTTTTAAGAGTCTGGACTTTAGATCCAATGTGTTTTTTCCAGTGTTCCTGAAATTTGGCAACACGGCAATTCGCCCGTTTAAACGTCCGTAAAATGATCAATATCCATCGATTTTGGGCGGCCTGCCTCATTACGCATCGATACTACTAAATCGTGCTAAATCAAGGGAAAACGGTGCAGGTTTCGCCGCTGCACCGTTGAGAGAGTCCAGCCGAACGATTTCCGCGTTGATAGTCGCTTCTTGCCGCACTCTGATCAATTATCGTAAAATGATTACTCTGCGACTCTCGGTGTCCAGGCATTTCCGCGTTTCAATTAAAAATTAGTGATATGTGCGGCGTCCGTAAGTCGCACGCCGCACGCGCCAACTATGTAACTGTACCGTTGGTTTTATTTGTGCTCAAAAAAACAAAAAAGTTTGAAATTGCTAATCATCCATACCGCCGCACAGTGGATCGAGTCAATCAGAGAGGTCGGACATGAAATTGTTTTACCATAACTGCAAATTTTGATGTTTATTTGGTCACATTTTAAATTTCAAAGGATGCTCTATGCAGAAAATTGTACGAGAAAACCAATGGAACCACTTTTAGAACCTCAAAGTTTTGTATAGGCGGAGTTATAGGCGTCTAAAGTTTCCGAATTTTGTCCAACCTCTCCTATTGACTCGATCCACTGTGTGCCGTTTGAAATGAGGACGCCGAATAAGTCAGACGTTGCCAAATTTCCTTTGATAACGCACGAATTTACAGGGAAATCTGTGAATGTTCTCCCCCCAATTTTTCAGTAAACTTTACTTGCAGTCAGATCTAAATTACCTACAATTCCGAGAGAAAATTTTCTTAACTTTCCTTAAAATTGAACTTTTTACTGGAGAAAATTTGGCGGTTTTCGAATGTTTATACGGCGTTTTCTCTTAGCACAACAGCGTAGGTAAAACTTTTGTATACACCTGCGAAGCGTTTTTTATTCTTTACTTTAATTCGCTTTTTTGATCCGTTAAAAACGGAGAGTATATCTTAGTTTTTTGTTTAAATTCCAAGTTTCTGGGGAAAAAATTCGTTGAAATATTTTCTGGAATAACCGAATGCAATTTTTTTGTTGATTGGAACTGATATTTATTATTTCTTTATTATATTATTTACACCAATATTCTTTTTTTATTTTTTTTATTTTCATGAAAAACATACTGGAATTATGATTTGTTTAATGTCGGGCTATCCGTCCAAATCAAATCAAAAATAAATAAAATGCTACAAGTACAAAAGCTGCTTTTTACCTATCGCGGAGACTGCGCTGTTAGCAGTGCTCGCTGCTGGGCTACCGCGCCGTGCGGACTGGAACAACCGCCAGGCCTCGCCTCAATTATAACGCGTGAATGTATAAATAATTACTGCAACATTGCTAATTCTGGGCAAAAGATGATGATTTTTTACGCGAGTCGACCAGGTCGACAAGGACGTTGGGTCCTCGAGGCGAAACGACACTGCGCGCCGACGATGAGGGTTCGTATTTGTCACCTGAGGTACGTTTGCACAGAGCGCGGTCGACGCGAGGTTGGTCGCGCGGTAGGTTCGGGCGCCACTGTGAGAGTACACATCAGGGTTACAATTTTGCCTGAAACATGAATTTTGAAATTCCTATGAAATATTTCGTGAAATTCCAGAAAAGTATGACAAATTTTATAGTATATTTTCGGAAATTAAGTAAATGCAAGATCAGATGAAAGACGACTGGTTCTTGCTTTTTGGTGTTTTTTAGTGAGTTTTGGACACCTGGCCTTTGAAAAATATGTTTCATGTTTTTTTACTTTTTTTCGCTGCTTTGTGAAAAAAAGTAGAGTCATCAATCTCTTAGGGCCCAAAAGTGCAGTCGACCTATTTACTCTAATTGTCCAGAATGAGTTATTATTACAATTGCTACGACCCTTTGTTTTTAGAGCACTCATCTGACTTAGTATTCGCAGACGTTTACTCATTTTTGCGAAGGGACGCTTATTCATAAACATTCTTGGTCCTCTTGGTTGGATTTTGGCAGCTGAAGATCATGGGGGCATTTTTCTTAGTTTTTGGTTGATTGCTCTTCTGGGTCTAAGAGCTTAATTTTCGACTTGGCCGTATTCTTATCACGTAGAGACTCTTATTCAGACCACATTTGAAATATCAAGGTCCCAAGTCCTTGAAATGTCATGGAAAACCTTGATAAGTCAGGGAATTCCGCTTCGCCCTACCCAAAGGAATCGGAACATGTTGACACAACACTCGGGGCAAAATTTTAGCTGAAGTACACGAACGGTTTTCGAAAAACGAGGAGGGATTGGGGGTCCAAAGAGATCCCCCTTGACCGGAAATTGTTGCCTGAAGTCGTCATTTTTAATTAACCTCTGAAATTGTTTACCTACGGACTTTATCCCTCCCGCGCAGAGCTGCGCGCGGGCAACTTCGCGTCGCGCGCTGCTCGTGGGAACGTGGCCTCAGCATCGGCGGGTCGCGGCTCGGGCGGTGCGGCAACCACGCCTCCGATAAAAAATTCACACACTCTTAATCAATTTTTTCCATGAGAAAATGAGGAACGAGACAATTAATCCGCCACTCGCGGCGTAATCAAGCCTCACCTGTGGGTTTTTGTCGAAAGTCTGGTCATTTTTACCGGTTCGGACACCGCCGAATTTGCAGACGCAGACATTCCGCCACGATGACTAAATCCTAATTTGAAAAAAAAGAAGATTAAGGGTTTCTCCACCTTTGCCGGCTGATTATTAAAATTGATCGACAAAGCTAAACTAAGAAGACGAAGAAAAAAATGAAGCTCCTATTGGTTACACTGGAAAAAAAACTCATTGGATCTAGATTCCAGACTCTTGAAAACATTGACAAGAAAATGGACTCTTGATTCAATCAGATTTTAGCTTAAATCAAAAGGAAATCCATTCAAATTAAGAGGCTTGGTTCTTGATTTAAGCTAAAGATCCGATTGAATTATCTGATTGAATGATCTGATTGATCTGTTGATCTGATTGAATCAATTAATTAAGAGTATTTTTTCTTGTCGATGTTTTTAAGAGTTTGGACACTAGATCCAATGTGGTTTTTTTTTCCAGTGTAAAGCGAATGGTTGTGATGAACAGACAGAGGGGGTAAGTAATAGACTAACCAACGGCAACCAACGAGAAGTCCCTTAACTATTCCATCATTTTCCCCCTTACAACAGCCGCGTATCTATTTTGACCAAGACGATAGCTCCATTTCTCTTTCGTCTTCTTTGTCCATCGCTTTATGTATCAATTTTAATGATCAGCCTTCTACGCTTGATAAAAATGTAACGCGTTCTTGAAAAATCAAGAAAAATCCGGAAAGTCAAGAAACTTTTCATTGTTACCAGGTAGCACTATTCTCCTTTTAAGCCCATGTAAAATATCCAAATTAAACCACCTAGTTTGGCATTCTAGAAATTTTGCTGGACGGAAAAGGTGACTTAGCGCTGAGCCCTAACACTTCAGGTTAAATAGCGCCAACTATTTGTATAGACAGTAGGGCTGGACCCTTAAGCTATAGGGCTCAACGCTAGAGTCTTTAGTTGGCGCTAGTTTATCTAAAGTGTTAGGGCTCAGCGCTAAGTTGTTTTTTCCGTGTGCGGAACCTTGAAATTTTTTCCTCTGACCAAAAGATTGCTTATTTGCAATTTCAAAAGACTTAGTACTTAAAATTTTTCGCGGGATGAATTTGTATGAGAGGTCATGCCCTAAACCATCTCGGAAAGAATCAGAGAACATTGAGATCCTGTTGTTGGACATGAAATTTTGGACAACATCTGCTAACTTTGAGGTTTATTTCGTCGCGCTTTAAATTTTATGAGGAGCCTCTTGAAAGAAATCTTACAAGGAAACCTATGTGCCCACTTGTAAAACCACTACGTTTAGCATTAAGGAAAGTAAGCTCTTAAATTTTCCACGTGTTGTTCAAATAACTGCTCCCATTGACTTGTCTAAGGAAAAAAATAGGTAGGGCAGGGGTTAAGTCCCAACTCGAACATTGCCCATTAATTGTGATATTACCCCAATAAATTAAGTTACTATCCTAATTGTTGCGGTACCACCCCAAATTCAAGTTGCGGTACTATCAAAATCAATTGGAAATCTTCATATCATCCAACAAATCGTCCCCTCTCGGCCAAAGTATCATAAGCGTATGCGACGTTTCAAAATTTCCGTCGACATTTTATTTTTTTACAGCGAAATTTTTGGTTGAATCTGTTTGAAAATTTCACTGAATTTAATCTGCAGTAAAAACAGAAAGCCAGTGAAATTTTTGGACAGCCTCGTCGAACGATTTCTCTTCAAAAAATAAAATGGGAGTGGAATTATTAAACGTCGCATGGCGCTTGTGATACTTCAGCCGGAAGGTGACGATATTTCAAGACAACACACTGAGTGTCCAGAGAGGTCAAACGCGGATATTTGTAGAATCGATAAATAGGATCAAAATAATTTTGTTTTTGTTCTTATTCTCAGTGATTCAAAAGTCCCGCTTCATTCCTGGAGAATCCGCCCCTGTCAGTGTCACGCATGTTCGAAGGCAACATACACTGGAAAAAAAGCACATTAGACCTAGAGTTCAGACTCATAAAAACATCGACAAGAAAAAATACTCTTGATTCAACCGGATTTTCGCTTAAATCAAGAACCAAGCCTCTTAATTTGAGCGGATTTCTCTTGGATTCAAGCTTAAATCTGATTGAATTAAGAGTATTTTTTCTTGTCAATGTTTTCAAAAGTCTGGACTCTAGATCCAATGTGTTTTTTTCCAGTGTACAGGGTGTCTCAGGCATCTCGAGGATGGGGTGGTACCACAATTTTAGGGATAACCCCGAACGCTTTTTTCCGTGTCATATTGTGCGACGAGCCTTAAGGCACCCGCAAGCGCCGAAATAATAAAAAAACCACGTCGGATCTTTTTTTATGCTCCCCGACCGGCATCTCCCCTCTCGTCTAATTCGCCTTCGGTGGAAACGCCAGGGTGCGTGAAGCGAGTAAGGTTGAACGACCCGCCCAAAGCTGCATGGGTCTCGCCGAACAAGGAATTTCCGAGATAAAGCCCTAGGTGATAGGCCTCCGAGTCCTGGATTTTTAATTTTTCCGCACGCCGAAAACATTCGCGAGTTTACGAGCGTTTTCACGCGCCGGGACCCAGCGCCCGGTCACGCGACCACCATCATTATGCTCCGGGAAAATTCGCCAACGTTCCGCATGAACCCCTAGCCCAGCCGCGCTCCTAGCCATCATCGATGAGGAGAGAGCCCAAATTCAACCGGATGGAATTCCTGCAAGAGTGGAACGTTCGCGACTCAACCGGTTGGCATATGCCTACGGAAAATTCCGCCGGTGGGCTGATTATTAAAGTTTATAGACAATGATACTCATAAAACGTCCTCCCATACTGCTAGGAAAAACGCCGTATGACTTTCCAGGCGTTGCCAAATCGCCTTTTATAAAACACGAATTTCCTGGTAAATTCATGAATATTTTTCTTTTAATTTTTCAAATATTGTCGTTTGCAATTTCACCTGAAGTTCCTGAAAATTTCAAGGAAAAATATTCTTAACTTTCCTCAAAAATAAACCTTTTATTGAAAGAAATTTGGCAACTCTCTAATGTTCATACGGCGTTCTTCCTTAGCATGGCAGCATACGGGGGACCGGCAGGCCGATTATTGAATTTTTTGGTTTGTCTGGAGGATGTATGGATTACATTTTGCAATAAGGAACCAATATCTCTGGTTTTTCCTTAAAAGCACTTTTCTGCACAGGAAAACCCATGATGTATATGTTGTTTCTAGAATAAGTCACAAATACTGGTTCCTTATCGCAAAATGTAAGCCATATACAGGGTTATTCAAAAGCCACGCACCACTGGCCATGAGGGGGGTGGCAATTTGAAATTTCTCCCCGCCCCTCTCCCCCCGAGGGGATCAAAAACTGGAAAGTGCCTAAACAAGTTTCCCCCTCGATATGAGGAAAAACGTCTTAAACCGCAAATCGATATCATAATTAGAACTAAAGTTATGGTCAGTGGTACGTGACTTTTGAATAACCATGTATGGAATACATAAATGGCGTAATGTGATTGGTCGATTATTTTAGGTGGACTTAACGACAAGCTAAAGGCGCCCTTGGGTTCCCGATATGTAGCATGTCGTCAATTCTACTAGACATAGGCTCGACAAAGCGATGTCCGCCGATCCATGTCCGCGCGACAAACACTAAATTGTAAGGTTTGGTAAAATTGAGCAAATTACGGCACAAATATATCCGCACTTTCTCTCCAAATCCTGCTCTCACATTAAATATCAGCACTTCTGTGCTTCGAACTGCGGGCTTTTGTGGCGATGTTTAGAAATTTGACCTGAGAACTGGAATTTTTTAATTTGCGGTAGTTAATACTCGATTCAACAGCCAATCAAAAATTTAATTATACATCGATTAATCGAAACGAAAGATATTCGATATAGCTTCATCGAATCGAAATATATTCGATATCGATTAATCGAATCGGCAGATATTCGATATCGATTTATCGAATCGGAAGGGATTCTATATAGATTTATCGAATCGAAATATTAGATATCGATTGATCGTATCGGCAGATATTCGATATCGATTAATCGAATCGATATACATTAGATATCGATTAATCGTATCGGCAGATATTCGATATCGATTAATTGAATCGGAAGGTATTCGATATCAATTAATCGATTCTGAAGATATTTGATATCGATTAATTAATCGCTGATCTGAAAGCACCACGCGATACTGCAACACTTAACAGACCTTAAGTGGCACCCATCGTGTGTTTTGAGTAATTCTTTTATCTTGGTTCTCTTTTCACGCTCGGAAGCGATAAATTCTTCACCTGCCACGAGGGATAAAATTCGCGTCCACCGCCCCGCCCCGCCTCGTCCCCCGGGACGAGAGGTGATTATTATTGCTCCTCAGCGCAAACAATTCACGGATCAAAGACCATAAAAGCGAGGACGAGAAGCGAAATCGGGTGTCGTCGCCGCCGTGGAAGTGGTACGAGTTTTCGGGAGAAGTCGGACTTGAAATTTTTCACAAAAATTGTAAAATTGTACGTTCATCTCGTCATAATTTTAATTCTAAGGGTTGCTTTTCATAGAAAATTTTACGAGGAAACCAACGGAGTCACCTTCAGGGTCTCCAAATGTTGTATACACGGAGTTAAAAGCTTTTAAAGTTTCCGAATTTTGTCCGACCTCTCCTATTGACTCGATCCACTTGGCGCCGCCGTGGAAGTGGCGAAACGGAGTGTAAGCTAAATAAAAACATACGATATTTTCAAGAGTCCGCGGACAGTGTTTCTATTTTGATTCACTGCAGCGATGGCGGCTATATTGAGTCGCCATGCCGCTATCGCTTCGAAAATCACGCGCCTCGCTCATCTTTAAGGCCGACAGGGTCGTCTTCCGCCGCGCTGAGGAAAAATGTCGTATGGACGCGACGGCGAAACTGCAAAACCGCGTACCCTCCTTTGCGACGCTGTGGACCTCAGTGGTTGATAAAGAAAAAAGTTATCGGAACTCGGAAATTTTGAAGCAGAAATTCTTGAAAAAACTGTTTGAATGACCGAAGTCAGGGATGCAGAAAATGTCCGATCACGCGCCCGCCTGGGCGCGTGAAAAATGTGGAAGGAGGGTACATTTTGAGGGGCCAAAAGTCGAAGATGAAAGAAAAACAGAAGAATAACGCCATCTTTTCTGAGATTGGTGGGAAATTTTGTGGAAAACTGATGAGAAAAATGTGGAAACTTGGAAGATTCTGCACCCCTGGACCGAATAAGGAACTTCATTTGAGTCTTTTTGACTGGAAAATGCTATCATACACTGTTACAAGTAAGAAAAAAAACACCGAAAAAATGTGGCCCCAACTGTGTGTAAGAAGGTGGCAAAAAAATGCCGGCGCCACGCTGTTTTGCGGGGAAAGCGAGGCGAAAAAGTTCACAAATTTCAATTAGAGTCAAAAATGTTTGTATTATAATGAGTATTAGTACAGAAGTGACAATGAGACAAAGATTATTCAGCTCAGCGAGATGCATTGGAATATTAAGCTTGGGGTCATCTAAAAAATGTTTGACTCCAATCGAAATTTTAAAATTTTTTGGCCCTGCTTTTCTCGCAAAGTAGTTGTAGACCCAGCACTATTTACCTCCTTGTTACACGTTTACAAGTTGTCATCATTTCATTTTAGTTTTTAACAAAAATTCTATCTCAAATTTTAATTTTTCATGCTACATTTTTCCTAGTTTATTCTGTGTTTCTCATCAATCGCTGCGGTTATCTGAGTTATGAAAACAATTTTGATGCCAATTATTTTTTTTTCAAAACTTTTTTTGCGAGGGGCGGGGGGGGGGGGTCTCAGGAAAATGTCTCTGGTTTCACGAAGAAAACGCTTTTAGCGGCCAATTTGAGAACTTGTTTTTTCTCCCAGCGGTTTCTCTCGGGGTGACGAGGGTGCGGAACTGCGGAGGACCGACCCACTTCTCGGCTTGCCAACGAAGAACCGCGTAAGTGAGTAGACGACCGCGCGGAGAGTTGCGCGGTTTTGCCCGACACGGCGACTCGACAAACCCACTCGAATCGCGGCGGGGAGAAAATCACATTTTAGAATGCGCGTCTCCTTGACTTTTTACTTTTCTTAAAATCTGGAACATTCGCGCCCTTCAGATCCCTTTAATGGAGTGATTGAGTTATTTCCCTTTGCCGAGGCGACCGACGCGGAGCTAAGAGCCCTGTCGGTGGCACGAAACGAAATCTCATTTCGAGGAGCACCTGAGTATGTCGTGCATGTTCCTTGAGGAGAGTGTGCATGTAGTCGGGTCATGCAGCCGACACTGTGACCGGGTCCCGAATTAACGAAGAGTGGATGTGACGTCAAGTGTCTCCCTCGAGTTTTCCGAATCGACCCACGTGTCATATCTCACATTATCTAATGGAGCAAAAAAAGAGAGGGATTTGCCGGGAAATCCCTTTGTATCCGGCGTCCTCACCCTTAATCACCGTTTAACCCATTTTTTCGGAGTTCGACCTTCACGGAGAAAAAAGAATACCTACTGTTCTTTCTCAGACAACTGGTTTTTTTTTTTTTTTTTTTTTTTTTTTTTCCGTATTTGTTTGTCTCTGGTATTTGTACCCGGTAGCACGTTCGTAATAGATTCGATTTAGTGGCTATGTCGTATTCTGGAGATCGATTTATCGACTACTAAGGGAAAAACCACGAATTTCCATTGTAGTGTTTTAAAATTTCCGCCCCTATTTGATTTTTTCGTAAAGAAACGAGTCAACTGTCTAACATGGACTTTTTACAGAATATTCTGCGACTCGAGAAGAAAAATCAAGAAAATTTTAAAAAAATTAGTTTGAAGTTTTCCGAAGAAAAATCAATTTTTGACAGGACATCTGCTGCGTTGCAAACGGAGACACACGCGTGCTTTCACACTGTGGCCATCGGTGTTCGATGGTTTCATTCTAAAACAAAACATAACCCCAATGTAAAACAATTCAACCCTCTGATCGGAAGTTGTAATTTTACCACGCTCTCAAAGTGCGGCAAAAAACAATCAAAAGTCAATCGGGCCAATTTGATTTCGATTATTTTATCGCGATGTATCCATTGACGTAGCCACTAAATAGGTCTATATTACACGGTTATTTATGGTGGTAGAACCGCAGTAGATTTTAGGATGGCCATCGATAAGCACAGTAGAGTTATCATGCTCAGGCTCAATGTACCATTTCAAAATGAGGAAAAAATGTATTTAAAATTCACTCTTGAAACAGGAATGATATCGCTTGATATATCGCGGCCTTTGAGAGCGGTAAGCTTTAACGACGATGGTGTATCGAATGCACCGTCTCTAAATCAGTTTGTTAGAGGCCAACTGTCAACTTAAAGGTTTTAAAAAATTTAAAAGAAATTTAGAGAATTTAACCTGAACAGCATTAATCATATTTTCTGAGACACTGTTTGCTGGTAATTGAGGAGAAAGTGCTTCGGTGCGGAATAAAAATGACGGGAATTTTTGCGTATCTCCTTTGCGATGAGCGGAGCGTTTATAGCGAGAAGGTATCAATTAGAGGATTTAAAGACTGAATTTTCACTCGAATTCAAAACTTTTTGTCATCATTAATTTGTTTCGAATAAAAGAGGGTCGATCGCTCTTTTTCCTGATCATTTAAAGGTTGAACCAATTTTAGCTGCTGATTTCTTACTTGGGAAAAGAGGCTGTGATCCCGAAAAATACGGAATTGTGTTATTGGTAATCTTACGTAAGAGAGTGTATTGTGCGCCTTTTTGAGTCGCTCATAAAAATTTGAAATGTCAAACCAAACCGGATATTGTGACATTTTGAAAAGAAAAATTATTCGAAGTTAAGTCTAAGCTGAGCTCAATATTATCAGATTATTTAAATTAATGATTTCTTTTCACTGAAAAATGAACTAAAATGCTCTACACCTAATTTTCTGAACGCCAAAGAACGTTTTCCTTATATTTGTACAGAATAAATTAAAAACGTAAAACTTTCTATTCGCAGCTTATTAAATCCTTTTTCTCGTTAACCATGATATTATGATTGTAGTATGAAGCATTACGAGAAGAGTAATTTTCTCTCTATAACGGTGGTTGAGGTAGTATCTTAAACATTCCTATACTGGAAAAAAAACACATTGGATCTAGAGTCCAGACTCTTAAAAACATCGACAAGAAAAAATACTCTTGATTCAATCGGATTCTTGCTTAAATCAAGAACCAAGCCTCTTAATTTGAGCGGATTTCCTTTTGATTTAAGCAAAAATCTGATTGAATTAAGAGTATTTTTTCTTGTCAATGTTTTCAAGAGTCTCGACCCTAGATCCAATGTGTTTTTTTCCAGTGTATATGCAGTCCGATGCAATTTGAGGTGGGCAAAGGAATCACGAAATAGATTAAAACCTCCATGTCGAACTCGACAATTTTTTGAAAGTGTAAATAGACAAATCACTCTAAAATTAAAATCTAGATGGGAAAACGTAGTGAAGCAGGATGAATTATGTACCTTGAGCCCACGTTCGAGTAAGCAGTTTCATTTGTTTCACAAAATTCGTCCGTCTAAAGTCTAAAGAAGGACCCTGGAGGCAGGTCACACGCGAACAAAAGCTCCCCCTGAAAAAAGCAACAAGCGAGGCCCCGAGCTTGACTTTGATGTTTCATAAAGTTTCACAAGGTCTTATTAACTTTTGTTCCTTGGAGAGAATTTCACTCCTCCCGAGTTACATCAATGAAGCTCGACTTCATCCTGTTTTCATTTTTTCAAGGCAGTCTAGAGATCCATACTCTCGTGTAAACCTCGCTCGGGTTGAAGTGAGGCCATTCCTTTGCAATACTCTCCCAGATTTTAATTAATCCCTATGCACCACACTGGAAAATAGTGTATCTTTCCTTCGGAAAATACACTAAAAACACATTGGATCTAGAGTTCAGACTCTTAAAAACATCGGCAAGAAGAAATACTCTTAATTCAATCGGATTTTTGCTTAAATCAAGAACCACGCCTCTTAATTTGAGCGGGTTTCCTTTTGATTTAAGCTTAAATCTGATTGAATCAAGAGTATTTTCTCTTGTCAATGTTTTCAAGAGTCTGGACTCTAGATTCAATGTGTGTTTTTTTCCAGTGTAGAAATAAACTTAGATGTTACATCTTGTAAAAATGTACGCATATAGTGTCGTATACAGGTTTCGTGTTTTTAGGGTTAACTGACAACTCAAGAGAGAGAAGTATTCTCTAAACTTTTAAATTTAATAAATAAAAAATGTGAAGGGATAGATTATAAATTCGCGAATCTAGATCCAACTCGATAAATTTTTTTCTATATCCGTCCAATCAATTGCCAAAACTTATGATTGCCAAAAAAGAAAATGTGAATGAAAATAGGATGGCGTTATTCGTCGGTACCGTACCATATCAAATAAAACGGTTTTCACTAGTACTGTTCCTTCATTTAAATCGTTATTGGTGGGTACTTCATCTCTGATCAAAAAATTTTCTCAGCACTGGTAGGGTGACTGAACCGAATGACTTTTTTACCACCAACTATAGAGCTTTTTACCGCTAAGGTGACTTTACCAAGTGACTCATTTATACCGCGAACTGAAAATTTTTTTTTACCGAGTTTTCTTTATCAGATGACTTTTTTACCACCAATCATGAAACTTACAATGGGTTAAGCGACGTTATCGGATGACTTTCAAAATCGATACCAGGAAAATAAAAAAATTACAAATTCGCAGAAGGCCGTCATTCTATGCCTAGAAATCGTCATATCAGCAATGAAATTTTAACTCCTTGACAAATCAATTGCTCTATCCGTCTTATTTTACTGTCGCATCAATGGTGATCTATTGGTATTATCTGGGAGGAATGAAGTAAACACGAAAATCTTAGCATGCGCAGTTGTATAACCACCAATGTAACCACGTTAATTCGTATTAATCATTGTAGTAATGGAGGGTGGACAATCATAAGCAGTGCACCTTCATTCTGAGCAATCCGCCTTCAATTTTAAAACAGGCAATGTGAGCGACTTAGGAGCAGTAATAGTTGCCTACAGTAATTTAGCCACGTTCATTCCCCTGAGCAGCCCTCCTGCCAGAATCAGGAAGAATTCGCAATTTTATGCTAATCTGCTGTTTCGAATTGTTATGTTTCAGACTTACGTGGCATGTTACCGGAGCAGCCTTGGGTTGATTTTGAATAATACACATGTGCCCTAAAATCTGTAAGTTCTGGTTTATCTGCTATATTTTTCCTCTTCTTGTCTCTTTTTTGTAAGTGGAAATCTTTCATGATTATAGAGTCAAAAGTCATGTATCACCAACAATCATCACCATCTACACTTACTGCCAACCTTACCATATTCAAGATGAGTTTTCTTGCGGAAAAAAAATGCATTTGATAAAAGTTTCATGCGCCATGCAAATAAGACCACATTTTAAGTCAATTTGTATTTACAAGTGAAAAAAGTGTTAGGAGTTGTCCCTATCATGGCATTATCCCAGTTGTTTGGATGCTATGGACATTTCAACTTAATTTTGGTCGTACCGCAAATCAAATTTTGGTAGTACCGCAATACGTGGGTTAGTAACCTAATTTATTAGGGCACTACCAAAATTAATTGGGGTACTACCACAATTAATCGGAAATGTTCAAGTTGGAACCTAACCCCTACCTCTTTTTTCCGCGTAGAGGTGCGCACAACGCCGGCCATTTTTGGGTCCCATGAGCTCCATGAAACTCAAGATGGAGGAGCCAATCAAAAGCGGCCCCCTTATGGCGATACTCTCTCTATCGAGTTACTTTCCAGCTCCAATAATGGTTTCTCTCACGGCGATCCTAGAATACACCTCGTGGATAGTCCATTTTTTTATTGGTCAATCGCTTCTCCACGCGTAAGACGGGAATGCGAGTACCCGCTTCCATCGCAGGTTACTCTGACGTAATCCAATTTGTAATCAAGCTATCGGTCCTTGGTATTTTTTTGCGGTTTCCTCCGACGATCGCCAAAAAGCAACGCAAATGTTTTCCTCAATCTCTCTCGAGCCGGAGCTCGGAGCGGAACCCCGTACAATAAACCCCGAAACAGGTCTTGGCCTCCTTCGGCGCACACTGGACCGAATCAGTAGGAGTCCGACGAAATCTGAAAACTTCGGAAGCTTACATTTGCAAAAATATGAAACAAAAAAGTTTAAGAGTGGTCCCATTGGTTTTTTCGTGAACGAGCTTGACGCAAAAACGGCGTTTTTTGCAACCCCTCCCCCCCTGTAATTTCTTATAGATTACTCATACTTGAGTGCTTCTTTTCGCAAATTTTCGGACCCTCAAAAACAATTTTTTGGGGGCGCCGCTAGGGGGTGGTTGTAGTCGAAACCTATGAACCTCGATATCTCTCAAACGAAGAAAGATATCGAGGTCCGGTTTGGACGAAAAATCGTCTAAAATTGCATTTCTTAATAATCTGAAGGTCAACATCTCAAAATCTTATTTTCAAGTTAACATTGAGGACTGACATGTAACAATGGCGGTTGTGAAAAATTACCTTTTCGAAACACATTAAAAAAACTGTTTTTTCATCGAAAAAAATTTGAGAAAATTATTGAGGTCTGATCTTCGAGATCTGTACATTATGCCAGAGCCAAATACATATTAAATTTTTGTGTGAACAAAACAGTTTTTTAAGCGTGTTTCGAAACTGTTATTTTTCACATCCGCCATTGTTACAGATAAGCCTCATATGTGATTTTTTTCCAGTTTTTGAGTCGAGAAAATTTCCTTTAAGCAAAGAATACGTAAAGTACTCAATTATTTATTTGTAGAAAAAAAACGGGTTTTTAATGGTTCGTCTTTTTCTGCATCCAACGAGTGGTCCATTAAGCTGGGGACTGAAGGGTTCGAGAGTGTCCGAATTCCTCCGAAGACTCGTTCCACTTTGCGGCGGCTCCGGGTGAGCGCGACCGCCTCGCCTCGCGTCGTCGTTAAAAAATCGCGCTTCGGAAGTTACCGGCTCCGTTTCGCGTTTTGAATTTTTTCGCTGCGTTTTATATCGCGACACGATGCGGTCGCCGTTTCAGGGCTACCGCGATGACTGATGAGCCCCCGAACCCACCCCNCCCCCCGTCGGCCCCCTGGCCCCACCCCCACCACGTCTTCCAAGACGCGTAACTGCTCCTCGCCATGCAGGAAAAAAGGCTCAACTCCGACTTCACGCCACGGCTCGACACCGTCAAGATTTATAGAATCGGACCTACGTCACGGTCGGGTATCAAGTATTTGCAAGGTAGCGGTAGATATTCAGAAAGTTTCTGGTCATCCAATTTCAAAAACTCGTTTCCCCCAAACTTCTATGAGGGTTTTTTCAACCTAACCAAGCAAGTGGCAAGGTAGGAATTTCAGCATTCTGATGCATGTTTCTTACAGGATTGCCGCAGTCAAGGAATACCTGGAACCGTCAGGAAATTTTAAAAAGTCAGGAAAAACCTGGAAATGTCAGTGAAAATGACGAAAGTGTCGGGGGAAATTTTGCCTGGAAAGTATTTCTAACTGTAGTTTTTAAAAATCTGGCATTTTTTCGATTGTCACGGAATTTCAGCAAAATGTGTCAGGGGAATCAGGAAAATGTCGGGGAATTTAATTTTCAAAAAAATGTTGTTAAGTGTCAAGTGTCAGAATGCTTAAATTTTTACCTTGTGGATCGGTCTATTAGTGGAGAGATACAATCAGAGACTAAGATACAAAATCACAATGAGAAGGCAAAAGGGACATGGAGTTCAAAAAGAGAACATGATTAGCAACATAATTTGAAAAATTCTCAAAGTGGCAGGAGACCGTGACAAGTTCCTGAAAAGTCATCGGAAACCTATAAATGTCGGGAAATTTTGCCCAGCAGGCGTGCAGTGCTGGGTCCACCTTTTCCAACGAGACCACAAAATCAAGGAATACCAAAAATTAGAATAAGAAACTCTTAAAAGCATTTATTGTTATTGTCTAGAGATTCGTCATACCGTGAGATATGAATTTATCATTGAATATTATTAATTCATATTTTCCAGCCGCGCCTTTTGGACGAGATCAAGCAGCTGATTAAACCGCGTCGTACTCTTTTTTTTTTTTTTTTTTTTTTTTTTTAGAAAAAAATCAACCCGTTTTATGTCTGTTTCAAGCATTTGATGATAACTCGACGAATCAATCCAGTTACATAACTCCAACGCTCTCTCGCCCATGCGTATGCGCGAAGCGGTTATTTATTCTACACGTGCCGTTAGTTCAGCTCCTGCAATGCAAAATAAGGGCATTCACTCCGAAAATCTCATAAAGCATCTCTCACCGCTGCTTCAGTGTTTCGGAAGTAAACGGAATAAAATTTAACAGATCCATGAATGTAGTCTCGACGCGATCTGCGCCTTTAATAGTGAATTTTGATGTTCGTGCGGTACCGCAGGGAGATTTTAGCGGCATTTTTGTGATTTCGAAAAAAGAAACCCGTTCAACGTAGATCTGTAGTATGGAAATTCGTGACGCAAATCAATTTTTAAACGCGAGCGTCGAAGCGAAAAAATGACCTTCAGTGTTAAACTTTTTCAAAAAGGATACTGTAAGGCGAGTTTTTCGCATGCAAAATGGGTAATTTTTTCTCTCTTCTCGAAAATGTATCGGAGCTCCCACGATACACGATACATTTTATCTGCGCACTGCAAATGTATTTCAATGGCTGAAGTGTGAAACCGTGTATCCAAATTGCGGTGATTCAAAATGTCCGTTCCTCTTTTATTTCGTCGAGGAGAAACAAGCCAACTTTACAGCTTGACATTTTGGAAGTGTGCAGCGTTGCAGATACGTGGATCCGTGCTTTAGCGCTTCAGCCATCGTTTTAAATTGGTCCCTCTTATAAATTAGAGAACAAGTTCTTTTCAAAAAGGTTCACAGGAAAACGAAAAACTGAAGAGTTTTTTGCCCTCCAAATCAAATCGACCTTTCCATTTTAAAAACCCATTTTTCCATCAAAATTCTAAATGATGATCTTCTTTTCTTGCTCGTAATGTAAAATTTGCAGCGATTTTGTCTGACATTTCTTGTACCATATAATTATGTCGAGCTGTCCGGGTGCCAGAAATTTTGCAATACCCAGGAGGGACAATTACTTCGAATTCTCTTAAAAAAACGCGCTTTTCCAAAGAGACCGGCCTTTTCTTCGAATTATCAAGGGGCCAATGTTCGTGATTTCCATCGTGTTTTTGCTGAACCTTTGCAATTTTCTCCTCAATTTCGCAAAAGACACGCCTTTTTCACGCAAACGCTTAGGCTTTTCCACGTTTACAGCTCGTTTTCGGGGCCTTTTTCTCACACTCGCACGCAAGCAATCACGATCCACCGTTCGTCTGATTGAGAAGTTTTTGTATCTCCTGGAAATTCAGTTCATTCAGTGTTCAATACAGACCGAACTCTTGGGTCTTTTACCCTAAATTTTTTGTTGCCATATTTTTTGAAGTATAGTGTGGGTAGAAATACCCACACTACTCCAAAAAATACAGTACTCTATTATACTATATACTAAACTATTGGTGGATTAACTGGAATTATTCTCGGCAATTCTTCCGTTGATGTTTGCTTACATGACACTTGTTTTGCTGTTGCTCATTTTCATCATGTTCTATCTACGGGAATTATTTTTGCTATCAAGGGTGGGTTCAAGGTTTTTCAGCGCTACCTGGCATCCCGGCAACAATATTAGCAGAGAGCTAACCTATTCAACCCCTCCAAACTTTTTCTAAACCCTAGATTATGGAAAATATACTCACATAATATCAATTTTTTGTGGTTCTTGGCTTTTTGTCCCAAAAATGAAACATCAGAGAAGATTAGGCAACCTCTGATGTAGTTAGGCTAGTTCCGTTTCAAAGGGTCCTTTTTATTCGTATTCGTACTCAGCGTATGGCATTTTGCCATCCTTTGCGAACAGCAGATCGCGACTATATCTCTCTACAAACAGACAGCCGTTCTTTTTGGCTCGGTCACTTTTACAAATCGGCGCGTCTTTTCCTTATTTTGGATTTCGGTCGAAAGTTTTGGATTCAGCGTGCACGAGGAAAGGTACGCATAATGGAGGTGCGCAGAGCCATCAACGAGGTTTGTCGACGAATTAGCGCTGAACCCGTGGAAAGTTCAACCGCAAAACAAAACAAAAAAAATACTTAAAAGTGCGTATGAACGTTTTTGGCGTGAAAAATTCTCGACGAAAGTCGCCGACTCCGCGTCACCACGCATTTGCGGTCGGAGAGTAAATTCGTTTTTGCAATTTCTTCATTTTATCCGGTAGCGTATAATCAACCTCGAGGAGGATACAGGATGAGATGTTCCGCAGAACGGAGAGGAACATATGGGCATGGCCGGGAGAAATTTTCGAGGAGAGAAAGTTATCCAAATTCGCCGTCTTTTCGTTAATCGCGCCCCGTGCCAGTTTTTTAACCTCGCTTCTCCATTTTTAAAATCTCTCGCAGAAAATAGGTATCCAAGAGGAGCATCCTCGAGTATTCCGCTCGTGTCTCGGACTCTCCAGAGAGGTGATTATCTGTGGTGTCCAGACCGGGAAAACTGGGAGCAACCGGGATTTATTAGGGAATGAGAAATGTCAAGGAAAATCGGGGGAAAATTAGGGAATCCGCCTCAGAAACCGGGTATCTCTTCTTCTGAAGCTTTGAGACTAATTTTTCCCCTTGGACTTGTTTTGAATTTTCTTCAGGTTATCCTCTGGTCATCTGCTGAACATTCATGAAAGTTTGTCACCTGTTATGTGTTTATGTTGTATTTATGTTCTGATTCCATGCCAAATAAGTCTACAAGACTATGGGGGTGGATCTTCTGTCGCAGTCTAAAAGTGCGTAAACTTATTTGGCGTGGACTTTATTGCAACTATGCCGCCATTACTGACATCTTCAAGCTTCAAAATCATCAGAATCTGTCATTGAGTAGATAACATAAACACCAGAAACGCTTTTAAAAATGAAAACTTGAATGTGCGCCTAAAAATCGGCTATAATGTGAATATAATTCGATATTCATATTTGGAACTCCGGAGATCTATGTATATCGTTTTTTTCCCCAAGAAAACCCCAGGCAAATAGGTAGGAGAAAACCTCGGTTTCTCATCTGGGAATTAGCTCCTGAAAATTAAGGAAAACTCAGGAAATGAGTAGGGCAACTAGATTCCACGTGATTATTGACTTTGATAGATAGAGCGCTAGACTAAGAAGACGAGGAGAAAATTCAGCATTTCATACATCAAAATTTGCTGTCCTAGTCAAAAATTTCATGTCGCTCACCTAATTCCTATTCTGCCGTGCTAAGGAAAAACGCCGTATGAGCCTCCAGGCGTTGCCAAATTTCCTCTCGCAAATCACTGATTTTCAGGAAAATTTTTGAATATTTTTTTGCCAATTTCTCAGATAATTTTGTTTGTAATTTGATCTGAAGTGCCTGACACTTTGAAGAAAAAAGATTCATAACTTTCCTCAAAAATAAACATTTAATCGAAGGAAATTTGGCAACTCTCGAATGTTCATACGGCGTTCTTCCTTAGCACGGCAGAATCGTCTCGCTCCTTTTAGAGTAGTTCCATTGTGCGGCGAACTTCGGACACCAGACACGCCTTCGAGGTTAAGTACCGAAACCGAAACAAAAACACGACGCCGACGTGGCAACGCCTCCGTCTCCCAGTTTGTAATCGACGCGACCGACGCCCGCGAAAACCTGTTTTCTCAATTTTTTATTATCCTCTTTTCTTTTTTCTTTTTTCCCTTTTTTCTTTACCTCTTCTTTTTTTGGGGGGAGGGGGGGGGTTGCCGGGCGAATCAGATGTGTTACAGGCCGCTTCCTCCTGCTCGCGGTAATCAATGAGTGCGACCTTGACCCCACCACACTTTTGACTCTGTTTGCAACCACCCCCCCTCCACCACCCCCTCCACACGTCGATAGCCGCATCGTCCATGTCTATCGCGCGGTCTGGTCTCGGGGCCATCGCATTTTTTTTTGCGTTCCGCGTATGATACGTCGGAATCAGTCAGCAACGCCGATTGGACGTGGGTAAATCGAAAGGAACTACATCCATCATGACATGAGCCTCGATATCCATAAGAATATATGCGTGATAGGGCTCATGTCAGCATAGACATAGTTCCTTTCGATTTAAGTGTGTCCGATTAATGTTCTTCAGCGCGAAAAGATACATATGAGTATGAGACCATGCGAAACGTAGATGTTTCAGGACAGAGAGGAGTACAGACCTGTTTATAGGGAAAGAACGGTCATTGGAGGATCCATTTCAGTTATAGACAAGTCATGTTTTCATACGACGTTAAGCTGACGTGCAGGGCAATGCGAAACTTTTTCATATAATTTAAAACTTGTTTCCAGTCAAAAAAGTTGATCAGGGCGTTTTCTAAGCTCCATCAAAGCTCTCTTGAAGACACGTGTATGACCGATCGCGCCTTTGTCATAGACTGATCTAGTGGCTACGTCATACGTTTTTTACAGCAGTTTGATTGTTTCATCACAAACGAACGTATCTTAACTTTGTCGTTTTCGCGTCATGATAATAAAATGCTTGTAAGTGTTTCTTGCGATCGAAACTTCCTTAATGAGTCATTCATTGATGAATGATTTGTAAATGATTTCGCACAAATAACTGCGCACAGGGTTCGGACATGAGGTAATGTTCTATTGCTTTGGTTGGAACTATCGCAAATCGATACGTTGAGTATTGCAAGAATAACACAGCCTCTAGATCAGTCGATCAGCCGGCTGATTATTGAAATTAAGAGGATGTAGAGCAATTGGAGCGCTCCGATTGGTGGAAGCGAGTGGTTGCAATGGACGGAGGGGTCAAGGATTTTCGGAGACATTGAAAGTTGTTTCCTCCGCTGAAAGATAAATGGAAAACGGAAAAAGTAGTTATTCTTATTTTTAATGATTTTTTGGAAAATAAAAGAAAAAATTAAATTGAGCCATTAAGCTTCATCGCGTGCATTTTAATGCAAAGCTATCTGAGCGCCGCGGGAGAAAATCCACGCTCACACTGCCGACCTAAGGAAAAACATCGTACGAACATTCAAATGTTGCCAAACTTCCCCCGATTAAAAAAAGTATTTTCGAGGTAAGTTATGTATATGTTTCTTGAAATTTCAGATACTGTAGATCCAATTGCCTACGAAATACTCCGACAAGTTGCGAGACAAATATTTCCAACTTTCAAGAAAAAATTCGTATTTTATCGTGTAGGGTATTTGGCAACACCTGAAAGTTCATACGGTGTTTTTCCTTAGCAGAGCGCGTTACAGCTGGTGTAAGACTCGCACACATCTTCCTGTTGTCATGCAGTCATTCTGTGCTAAGCTCCTTGATGACCTTGAGATCCCGTAAGTTCGCTCCTATCCGAAACCAGATCAACCGTTTCGAGGGAGCCGAAGGTCGAGATGTTTTGCGAATTTCAAGTGAACTTGCGCCGAGCCCGGGTCGGAGGAAAACCCGTTCCAGCGTCGAGCGACCCTGCCCTTCCTGCGACGCCGTGCCTTTTCTTTGCGATTGATTCCGTGCTGATAAAGGCGCTTTCCATTCGAAATGCCTCTTGAGCCATCCTTACTCAAATCTATTCAAATGCATTCGTCCCAAATTACAAAATCAAAAAATGAAAACGTGAAATAATAACAAGGAAATGATGGTCAAATACCGAAAAAATAGGTAGCCTTGGCAACCTTTCAATGCGTTTCGTTCCGTAGTTTTGAACTCTGCCCATATGTCTCATTGTAAATTTTATCAACTTTACTGCATTTGTCAAGGAATTTATCGTCAGACAGAAAATAAGGAAACTTAGGTCAACTGTCGCGGAAAACGCCAATTTTTGCTCGTTTTTCAAAGTTCGATGCCTTCAGCACGTTTAATTTTGCCTGATACGGGAAAAATGCATTGAATCGATTTTGTAGGAAATGTAACGAGCTTTAATTTTAAAAATAACTAAATCTGCCTTCAGATCAACTCTTGGCGAGTTACAGACCATAATGCGCGAAGAGAGCCGATTAGTAGCTTCGATAGAAGTAGCTTCGATTGCTCCGGGTGCTACGCGCGGAACTTTCGGCCTCTGAGCCCGGATTGTGGACGTTTCGCCCGTAACTTTGGCTTCCACGGTCGGAGTTTTTTTCCAGTGAATGGAAGGGCCCCAAGGAATCAGGACTGCAAAATTAATATCTATCACAGCTGCCTGCGAGACATCAAAATTCGCAGTTTTAGTCGAAAATTTCATGTACCTCACTCAAACTCGTTCCTCTGTGCATTGCCGCTCCATTTCCAAGCCTTATTAGTACCTACCCTAGCTCGAACCATCAAAAGAGATATGCCGAGCAAAAGTTAATATTTTCAATCGTTTGATCGCCGGTCCATGTGAAGTCCAAATTGCGCGTCTCAGGATAGGTCACACTTTTTTCACTCACTATCATATCATATCTAAAGAAAACCAACCCACCTGCCACTTCTGCAATTCATCACCTCTAACCATCAAACACATACTTATGGACTGCTCTTCCCTCCGACATCTCCAATCACAGATCTACTCCCCTTCATTCAACAGAAATACAAACCCTCTTACATGCGATGAACCTAATATTGCCACCAAAATTCTGAAACTCTTTACCTCTCTTAATTTAAAAATCTAAATTTTCGTTTATACTCCTATATATTTTCAAAATTACCTGTAAAGACGTTAATAGCCTGAGTCGCTGAATGTCTCAAAATTATAATAACTAACTAACTAACTTGCTTCGTAATTAAAATTGCCTAAAAAACGAATGATGAGAATACATGAATGGATTATGGGACATTTTTCCTCGAAAAGGGGCCATCTGGGCTCCAACATGGTCCTCAGATCGTGCAGAACAGTGGCGTGGCGTGAATTGCGATGTATCGATTGTTATGCCATTTAAACACATGGTAAAGAATCGATTATTTAGGTGTTCGCTGCGAACACCCTGTTTATCGATCCTTTTCTACAGGTTTAAATGGCATAAAAATCGATATATCGCAATTCACGCCACGCCACTGGTGCAGAAGTATCGGGTCGGGAGAGTCTCGCGACGGCATGATTGGCAGCGACTCTGCCAACGTTATCCGCGATTAAAGGCGATAAATTTTTTGGCCTTTGGATTAGTGCCGCTGGAACTTCAAGGTTAATCCCGCGATGCCGTCGTTTCGTAAGCGAGGAGACGAGAAAATTCGGAGACTCCGTTTCAAATCTCGTAATTTCAATGCCCTTTGCAACCGAGTCGGCGGATTGCGAAGCTCCCGCCGAAACATCACACTCTGCCACTTTTGGCATTCTCCAGCAGCAAAAAGATTTACTGCGAATTTTGATTTAATTAATTACTCGTCAACCGATTTTGTCACTTGTTGAACGTCAGTCCGTTTCTCACGCAATGATATGGTTGAAAAATATTGGGAGTCTGAATCCTGAAATCACAGGCAATGTAGTCAAAGCACCCTTTTTTTTTAATTCATTTTCTAAAAGTACTATAACACAGTAAATCAATTTTTCTATACTTTTTCCCATTTTAGAAAAAACTATCAAAAAATACTGCGAACTCAGCTCATCACATCAAGCACTTTCAGATGCAGCAATAACATTTTTGTGTGCAAATTCGCTATTCCTTGCCCCCTACTCTATCCTTTCGGTGACAAGATCTCACAGTCACGAGGACAATCAGGGCAGAAGAAGTAATACAAGTCTGTTCTACTAACAAGAAGCATCGCACGTTTGGATGGATAAAATGCTCTGAATTAATTTTCCCCGATCTTCACTTTATAAATCGATTTTTCTATACTTTTTCCCATTTTAGAAAAAAATATCGAAACATACTGCGAACTCCGCCCATTAAGGTGATTCGATGGACGCCATATTTTGTGTCAGAATGGTATGCGATATATCGCATCAATTGGTTCCATTTTTTTAGCTACTCGTCATTTTTCTCGAATTTTGAGATCGCAATTCTGTTGTCAGGAGACTAAAGCACTCATTTACCAATTTTACCAAAGAAATTCAACGTAATAAAGGCGTGGTTTTTTTTAGAGAGAAAATATCGCATTCGAGTGCAGGTTCGATGTCAGTATCGAATGCTATGTTTTCTCCCCAAAAAAACCACGCCTTTATTACGTTGAATTTCTTTGGTAAAATTGGTAAGTGAGTGCTTTAGTCTCCTGACAATAGAATTGCGATCTCAAAATTCGAGAAAAATGTCGAGTAGCTGAAAAAGTGGAACCAATTGATGCGATATGTCGCATGCCGTTCTGACACAAAACATGGCGTCCATCGAATCACCTTAAGCACCAAGCACTCTTAGATGGTGGAATAAAGATTTTTTGTGCAAATTTTCTATCCCTCTGGTGACAAGATCTTTTAGTTACGAGGACAATCAGCGCAGAAGAAGTAAAGCAAGTCCGTTCTACTTACAAGTGGCATCGCACGTTCGGATGGATAAAATGCGATGGACTAATTTTCCCCGGTCTTCATCACTAATTCCACGAGGCGAATCCCTCGATCGATGTACAGTCCTGCATACGCGTAATTAATCATTGATGGTTAATTGCTCCGACTCCGTCCTCATGTTTACACAAAATCGTCTTCATGCTTTCTGGGCTGTCCCAAGGACGTCCGTGTGGATTAACGTGTGAATTAATAACCAAGCATGCCGCACCGCAGTATGTACGAGAATCCTCGACCGCAGGCTCGACTCCGATTCAGGAATCCGGATTTCGGAGGACGAGGCCCAAGACGAGCGGTTTCAGCGCCGGCAAGGTCTTTCAGCAGTTTTTGCATTTTAAAATTAAAAAAAAAAAAAACCCGCACATAAATGAGGCGCCTAGTATCATAACCTTCAATGTCCATCACGAAGTTTGAAATTTTGGCGGACGTTTTGATTTTTTAAAAGGTGTGATCAATAAAACAGTGCTGCCATTTTATTATTTTTATTTGCCATTTATTAAAGATTCCGGGGTTTCCGGAATTGTTTCCGATTTCGGATTTCCAAAAGCTCAGAAGAAAATTCCGATTTGTCAAAAGTTCCAGGAAAAATTCCGAAGTACGCCCGGATTTAGCTCCAAAGGTCGTTTTTTATTTAAAATAGTGTATTTTTCTTCGGAAAATACACAAAAAAAATTGATTAAAAAATTGGTCAAAACCCCCAAATTTCCAAGGATAGCTGGAAATTCCGGAAATTTTGAAGATTCTGAGGAATTGCAAAAGTTCCGAATTCCGGAATTAATTTTGGGAAATGGCAGCACTGCAATGAAACTTCTTGCGTGAAATACGGTCATAAGTTTTTCGCCAACGTATAGAATATTCTTTAAAAAGTATGAAAATGGAAACTCACGTGCTCTCTTAAAACATATAAACATGATTGTCAAGTGTTAAGACACCGCAGGAGACTGCATTAATGGAGATTGCAGGTTTTGATACTGAACACTTCATATTTTTGTTTCTCAAACGGAGAGACGTATCCAGTTACATCTCGGTTTTTTTTTTCCAAGCTATGTTTTTCCGAAAAACAGGAGGGCATTCTTAAATGTGTGTTTACCCAGGACACAGTTTTAGAAAGTTTGCATTTCGAAAAAAGCAGTTATGCCGGCTTGAGAGAATCGCCATTGATATTCAAATTGTTTCGACCGAACAATTCAGGTCCTCTACACGACGTTTTTTTTTCGTTTGCGTTGCAAAGGAATTTCTTCCGCAACATTGATCACGGATCAAAATTGTTGAAACTTAATCGATGCTAGTCGTTCCCTATCGATCCGGCCTCAGAGCGACAAAGATTAGATTGATTAATGACAACCTAGGCACTGCATGCTTACTTAAGCTTTGATGGAATACATTAAATCTAAATGAATAATCAATATTGATGATAGCCGGATTTTTTTCTTCCGTTTTTTGTACAGAGACCTAAATGGAGAACAAAATTCGGTGTAAAGAAAAGCAACGTTTGCCTTTGCGTAACCATTTCAAATTAGGCAGCAAAAATGTATTCTCATCATTATTTATAAGTTCGTAGCACATGGTACGTGTGTTAAAGTGGCTTGCGGCTAGTGACTACTAGGAAATGCTCTTAATGGACATCAATCAGCAGAAGGGATCTTTCTGCAGAGAAAGTTTCAAAGAACAATGCATATTTCATTGTGGTGCCTTGCGGGTCCGCTTTATTTATTATTTATTTTTCCTCAAAACTCCCGGTACTTAGGACATCTCCTCTCCTTAATGACGTCCAAGTTCGAGTGTATCTACAACGGATCACCGGAAGATCAGCAGCCTTTTGTTTTTTCCTCTGCTTTTTCCTTTTCCTCTTCTTTTTCCGCTTCCTCTTCTTTACTTCTTCGTCCTTTTCCTCATTTTTTCTCTTCCTTCATATCTTTTCCTTCTTCCCTTTCTCTCTCCCTTTTCCTATTTTTCTCATGAAGGGAGAAAAATGTGAAACTATAGAATCGTATCGTCGCTCCCCATTTTTCCTCTCTATTTTTGCGCCTTCTTCCCTTTTTCTCTCTCTCTCTATTTTCTTCTTCTCCTTCTTCCCTTTTTCTCTCTTTCTATTTTCTTCTTCTTCTTCTTCTTGTTTGATCCTTATTCTGTTTATCTATTTTTCCAATAAATTGTCACCTCGACAAATTCTCCAAGCGAGTCATGATAGAATCAAACTTTTGAAGGAAGAAAAACTTTAATTTAGAATTTAATAGTCTCATCTTTCCTTCTTTTTTACTATTTCCCTTTTCCCCATCTTGTTTCAAACTTATCTCTTTTTTTTTCATTTTGCCTCGAAAAAAGCGATAAATCGAACCGATACATGGACTCCCTGTTGAAGGAAGGAAAACGTGAAATTAGAAATTCATCCTCTCTTTTTACGCTTCCTTTCTGGCTTTTCTCCTGTTTTCTTTCTCTCTTTTCATCTTCACCCTACCTTTTCTTCTTATTCTTTCCTTCTTATCTTCTTCTTCTCGTTTCATTCTCACTCTCTTTCTTGTTTCATTCTTATTTTTATCATCTATTTTGTTCTCCATTTTCTCGACGAGATCGTCTGTGCATGAATCCACCTGTTGAAGGGAGAAGAACGTGAAATTAGAATTTCATCGTCTGAGGAGAAGCACCGTGCCGACTGAGGAAGAGGGGAGGGAAGCATGAACAAGAGTGGACCTGAGGGGGAGGGCAAGGGACCAGTCGCTTAGCGCTTACCTTAAACGGCACTGGAAAAACTGACAAGAGCATCGACTCGTTGGTCACATAAAGTCGCTCCTCCGGCGCAAAGTCGTATCTCGATTCCCGCATGAGCCCCAGAAAGCATGGATTCAAATGTTGAATAGGGCTCAAGTGGAAATTAAGATACGCCCTTTTACGCCGGAGGAGCGACGATGATGGAAGCGTCGCGTCGCTTCTTGAACCAGAATCCTTCTCTTCTTTCAACATCTTCATCTCACCCGTGGGCCTTCGGTCTGTGCTGGAGACTCGTGTAGGTTTTCCTCCGGATCACCGCGATGGTGGAAAATGTTATGTCGGGCATCAGCAGTTGAGCACACGTGTTTATTGCATTAGTTTGTTGCGAATTCATCATCATCGATGAATCATACATCGATTTATGACCCCTCAAATACGAGTGATTCTTATGGTGGTAAGTCGTTAAGCGCATTTAACCAACCTGCCGTAAATACGGGTTGCATGCGCCTTTTGGAGGCTGTTGAGGAAAATTTCGGGTCGATCCATCAATTTTGATAAGGTGCGCACCCCCGCTTTTTTTTTTTTTTTTTTTTTTTTTTTTTTTTTTTTTCTTTTTTCGTATTTTCTCACTTCGGACTGTTTTAACTTACACTTTCGCGGGTTTCACATGTTCGTTTGTGGTAGAATATGGAAGTAGAAGGCAGGATACCAAAGTAGAGCTGTACAAAATTTGGGTGGGATCAAATTCTTTTTAAGAATGCACAGCGCTTTAAGTTTTTGCGCCCGCCTTGTACGCGGAAAAACGAGCGTCGAAAAATACTTTTTTAGCTCGAGACGGACTTGAATTCATGGAAAAACGCGGAAAACCGAGATTTTTTTCACGTGTAAAGGGACTCCTCCCCCTTCCCCAAAAATAATGTGGTTGTGCCTAAATTTTTCACTTTGAATGGGGTATAATTTTTTTTAGATTTTCTTCTGGAAACCGATATTCCTAACACAAAAAGTGTGTTAAAACTGTCTGAGCGTGAAAATACGAAAAATCATGATTTTGGTCTGAAAAAAAGGGAGCTGCCCACGAGCGCACCCTCCTAAAATGAACGAATCGACCCGCATTGTTTCTCAGCTTCATTCTTGTCACATACCCTCCAGAATTTCTATTGCGAGGCAAAACCCGAGACTGAAACAAATTTACTGATTCGTCCTAGAATATTGTTCGGGGTCTCTAAAATATATTGTCTTCGACGACGATGTTTCGTTTTGCGGTCGCGGATCCAAAAAGTTGGCAGCATCGTTTTTCTTCTACTTAAATTTATATTAAAAATAATCGATTCTTGTTGAAATACATGGTCCCCTCTGCCGTAATAGCAAAGAGAGCAGCAAGTGCATTTCTGTATGAGCCATGGTTAGAACATTGAGCACATACTTTTATGCATGTGTCTCGAGGTTCATCCCAGCGTGCACTTACTGCTCTCCTTGCTATCACGGCAGACTTTACGACAGGATTTATTTCCGTAGGTTCATATGAAGATGGAAGAATATTGCCAACACGCACTTTTTCGGCCCTTTTCCGCGGATTTTAGGCGAGTAAAATTTTCAAATTTACAGTCACTGATTAGTCGAAGAATGACAATGACTAGGAATACAATGGGACTTTTCACGTCAAAATTGCACCGCGGCAGCGCGCGATGATTAAGGTTGACCTCGAACAGCTTTCCGCGCGTGACGAGCGTCTCACATTCACGCGATAATCATCGTACTTTTTCCAACCGTAAAGAGCCGTCGCTTTTTTTAGAGGCGATGCCGAAAAAAGAGGGGCCGCTGCGCAAAAAAAGATCTTGGAAAAGGGCTGTTTCCGGACCCGACCAAGGCCGAGGCGCATCCGTGCTCCACCGGGCAAAATCCTGGACATCAAAGGCGGATCCAGCGATTTGGCAACACCGGATTTTCTCTATCTAAACTTGTGTTAAATAATCGATTTTTGTCGAATCACCCGGACCCTCCAGGAATCGATACATTTCCATAGATTTAAATGGAGGAAAGACAATGTTGTCAATATCCTGGATCCGCCAATGGTTCGGACATGCTGTGTGCGTGCTTGGAAAAGCACTGTCCGGAAAAATTTAGTAACAGGTCGGCTACGAAAACGCCTGGCTACAAAAAACTGCCCCCTTTTTCGGGAATTTTAAGAGTTGTGTTCGAATGTGAGCGTAAGGTAATCGAAGCCGTTTTTTTTTTTATAAATTACCGTAGGACGAGACAGTCCGCCATTGAAGTTTCCCCACATTTTTAGGGCTAGTCACATTTTCACGTGCACCCGGGCGCCCAACCGCGTGATCGGGCATTTTCTGCGCCCCCTGGTAGACAGTTCTTCGATTCAAAAATTATTCGCAGGCACAGCCTAAAAATTTCCATTCTCTTCAAAAAGGTTAGAACTATTCATTGCGCCCAATAAATTTAAAAAATCAGCACATTTTCCTCATTTTCTGAAAAAAGTTTTGATGGAAAAATTTCTTCACGCTCGTGCGCTCAAGCATTAGCTGCACGTCTGGATGTAGAATAAAAAAAAAAATCGCCGTTTTCGTAAACACAATTTTCCCCTGACTTTTGCGTCATTTTGTTAGTTTTTCCTGGAATTTTCCTCTTTTTCCTGGACCGTCTCCACCATTCCCACCATGGAAAGGTGCGGACGTTGATATGGCCGGCAAAAAAATTGCATAAAAAAACTGCGTAGGTGAAATTTGGGCAGAAACATTACACATATTTTAGAGACCGCGTACTAATAATCTAAGCCACGTAATCGGATTAGGGAAAAGTTAATTAAGTTCTGGGGTCAAAACTATTAGTGCCTAATAATGATAATTGATGAGCAACTTGTCGAGCAAAAAATTAATGACTGATGAATGTCAGGATGAGCTATTTCCCATGCAGTTTTTATAAATTAGAATAGATTGCTAAACCAATGAGCCAGTAGACAAGGTACGAATTTAAGCATTCTGATACATGTTTCCTGATAATTTCACATAGAGGGGACTACTCTGAAAAAGGACAAGAACCCAAAGGATTTAGGATTGGTGCGGGACTTACAGGATTACTCACTAGAACAAAAACAAAATTATTTTGATCGCATACATCGGCTCTACAAATATTTGCGTATAAATTTTGGACACCCCGTGTGTTGTCTTGAAATATGCGTGACACTGTGACAGGGGCGGATTTTCCCGGGCTGAGACGAGGCTCGTAGATCACTCTGTAGAACAAATAAAATAAAGCAAAACAAAAAAATTGGTTCCACATATCGATTCTGCAAATATTCGCGTTTAACCTCTGGACACCCCGTAGATTGTCTTCTCGCGGAAAAAAAAGAGTTAAGTACGGGCGGCTAGACACACCGTTCGTTTCGGGTGCTGGAGCCGTAGTTTCGATTTCTCCGGGTGCCGCGCCCGGAACTTTCGGCCTCTGAACCGGGAACGTGCTCGGTATGTCAATATAGCCCGTAAGTACGGCTTCCACTGCCGGAGTTTTATTTCAGTATTGGACTGTGTGCGACAAGCACTGGAAAAAAACACATTGGATCTAGAGTCCAGACTCTTGAAAACATCGACAAGAAAAAGTACTCTTGATTCAATCAGAATCTAGCTTAAATCAAGAACCAGGCCTCTCATTTTAAGCGGATTTCGTTTTGATTCAAGCAAAAATCCGATTGAATCAAAAGTATTTTTTCTTGTCAATGTTTTTAAGAGTCGTCTGGACTCTAGATCCAATGTGTTTTTTTTTTCCGGTGTATGTGCGACAAGGGTGGATTTTCCAGGGAAATGCGAGGCATGGATGGCGTGGTCGCGGGTGTCTGCGTCGCGAGTCGAGTCGAGTGGGCAAACTGGAAACTGGTTCGCGTGGCTGGACTCTCGGCTGTAGTGCACTTGGTTCTAGTGCACTCGGCTCCGGTGAGTGTGGTGACGCTAATAACGCCTTATCATGGGCTCTCGGACTCGCCGCGACGACTCATAGTCAGTTACAGTTAATGCAGTTCAAACAAGCGAATCCGAGTGGCGAGTGTGTCTGCAAATAATTACGCCACTGGAGGTGGAGGTCAACCCGACTCCGACTCCATGACGGCCATCACTATGCATTGGCGGATCTAGCAAATTGGCAACGTTGTTTTTCTCCATTTAAACATATGAAAATGTATCGATTTCTTAAGGGGGCCAGATGCTCCGATAAGAATCGATTATTTAACATGCGCGATTACCCTGACGCGAGTTCGAATAATCGCGCCAAACACGGTGCTGTCGGCGTTTAACTCAAATCAGCGCCTGCAAGACTGCCGGAATACTGCCCGCATTGCGCCAAACAGTGCGGTCGGCGTCAAACGCGTATCAGCGCCTTCAAGACAGCTTGAATGCTTCTCGCATTGCACTAAACGCAATGCAAGAGTTATTTGCGATAAGAATTGTCCCTGAAAAAAATGGAAATCTCTTCGATTTCGTGATTTTTTTGAGATAAAAACCTAAAAGTCGATATATTTTTCGAGGAGCTCTAATAACACATTTCGATTTTTGGCTTAAAACATAGTATTTTTACCCTACTTGAAGATGCCGAAGAGATTGGAGACGACCATTCACTTTTTATATAACTTCCCTTCAACGGAGCCGTGCATAGGTTTAATTGGAGGATATCCGGTGTTGCCAAATTGCTGGATCCGCCTTTGTCACTATGACGATGACGATGACGGCGAGGTTGTAGAAGTTGTCACCTTCGATTTTCTACATCTTCCAATTCAAAAAATCGATTATAAGAACCAATCCCGCGGATGGACGGGTTGAGGTTAACTGAACATTTTTTTTAAATTTTAACTAGTGAATTAATGTGTCGAAGACTTTTTCGATTATCTCCCACAAACGTGCGATGACAAAACTTATCCGCGGGAAATTCGATGCGAGAAGGAGAGAGAATCTACGCGCCTGGATAATGCGCGGGAGAAAAAGATGGTCGGGAAATGAAGGTCACTTGGTCGTCGGATGCAGTGCCGCTGTTACGTCATCACCACGTTCTTCCGCGTCTCACGTCTCACGTCCCGTAGCTCATACGTTCGAACATACATTGTCTATCCTCGCTAATCACGCATCGTCGGGTCCGCTCCAGATTTTCAGTTTTCATTCCGTCGCGGTCTCAATTTTGTGTTTCTTTTTTCTCCAAGTGCATGTCGATCCTTGCGCTTCTCTCTGAGTTTCCGTGTCCGACAACCAACACACCACCTCTTTTTGCACTCGTCATGGCATGCGTTAATTACACGGAGAGACGAGTAAAGGCAGGGAGGGGGTATTGGAGGACGTGCATGTCGCTATTTCGCCTTCGATTTTCGAGGTAGACCAGACAACATACTCCGTGCAGCAGCAATTACAGGGTTACACGATTGAAATAAAAAGTATGTAAGATTTGATTTCAGAGAAATTTCATAAGGTTGTAAGGTATTTCATATTTTTCATGGGCAGAGAATGCAACCCGCTCTCAAAACACAACTAATGCGAAAAAGGATTGATCATGAGAGTGTTGGCAACACTGGTAAAAAATACACATTGGATCTAGAGTTTAGACTCTTGAAAACATTGACAAGATAAAGGACTCTTGATTCAATCAGATTTAAGCTTAAATCAAAAGGAAATCCGCTAAAATTAAGAGGCTTGGTTCTTGATTTAAGCTTAAATCTGATAGAATCAAGAGCATTTTTTCTTGTCGATGTTTTTAAGAGTCTGGTCTCTACATCCAATGTGTTTTTTTTTTTCCAGTGAACGAACACCTCAATAATCGATTCTCTACCAAAGCTTCAAATGGGGAGATACCGATAGGTGATCCTCGTCAATGCGTGTCGTGCTTTACGATGAATCGATGGATCTGTCGTTAAACATACGTTAAAGTATCGATTTTCTGTGTATTCGCAACGATCACCTCAATAATCGATTACTTACCATAGCTTTGAGTGGGAAAATATCCGCAACCGATTATTCACGCCTTCACAGAAGATCGGCGAGACTCGGCCAAAAAGCACTTAACTCCAACGAGAATCTGGCGAGGATGCTTGGCTCCAGCGGGTCGATTATTGAATCGCTATCGAATGTCTTCGATCGATAGATAACGTGGATAAGATAGGGATTTATCGATCGACGTCGAAACGATTCAAAAATCGAGCCGCTAGACGGAGGCTGGTGGTTGGACCAGTTTGTCGGGCGACAACGACAACAAACTATCGTTGCCAGCACTGACCGCGGCCACTCGGAGAAAAAACGATGTATGAACCTTTCAGGCGTCGCCAAATTTCCCCTCTTAAAATACGAATTTATTGGGAAAGTTGTAAATATTTTCCTTCCATTTTTTCACAGAATTTCGTTCCTAATTTAATCTGAAATTTCGGAAAATTTCAAGGAAGAATATGCATGATTTTCTTCCAGGATGCAATTTTTTATTGAGGGGGGATTTGGCAACATTCGTATGTTCATATGACTTTTTCCTTTGGCATAGCAACTTGCTTGGCGATGATCGGTGCTGTCTTGACACTCTGCACCCAGTGTTGTCCTTGTCATTGAAAAATTTGAAATTTATGGAATCCAAATGAAATATTTCATCCACTTTCACGACGTCGTGAAATATTTCAAAACGATAAATATTATTTTTAAGCGCTGAGTTAGATGCTCCAATAGAGAATTTGCAGGTGTTCGAAAGTTAATGGATTATCTACGTATTTAAGTGGATATGACAAAATGATCCAATCTGCTAAAATGCGTGTGTTCAAATGAGAAATGCCGACAGGTAACATCTCTAGGCGGTGCATTTTTTCACTTTTAAATCTATTATTATACTATTACCCATATCAGAAAAACATTGTAAATAATACGGCGAAATCAGCTCTTTCAGCACTCTCAGATGAAGCAATAAATTTGCTTGCAAATTCTCTATTACCGCAAAACTTAATAGCTTTCTTTTTTTCTTTCTATTATTTTCCTTTTTTCAATCTTGTTTCTTCTTTTTCCCTTCCATGTCTTCTCCTTATTTGTTTTTTTGTTTATCTCTCATATTTTCCATATCTGTCATACATTTCGTAAAATCTCACTATTTTATTTTCCATGAAATTGAACAACCCTGTCTTCACCACCACCGCACCGCGTCGCGTCGAGTCGGCCAACATAGAAAGTTGCGTCGCTACCAGCTTTAATCTCGCGCTAATCGGACCTGTCTGTTTACTCGCTCTCTGCATGTGTCGGTATGGATGGAGTGGAGCATCTACCTGTACTACCGTGCTAAGGAAGAACGCTATATGAACATTCGAGAGTTGCCGAATTTCCATCGATAAAATAATTATTTATGAGGAAAATTGTGAATATTTTTCCTTGAAATTTTCAGGAACTTTAGATCAAAATACAAACAATATTCTCTGAAAAATTGGAAGAAAAATATTCATTAGTTTACCGGGAAATTTGTATTTTACCAAAGAAAATTTGGCAACGCCTGAAGGCTCATACGGCGTTTTTTCTTAGCACGGCAGTGTATTGGGTGAGAATGACCGCGCTGAATCCTGCTGGAGGATCCTTTTCTGATTTGCTGAGCCGTCTTGGAGCTCCGGAGACAAAGTGTCTGAGAGACCCCGCAATAAAAATCCAAGCAATGTAATCGGGCGAGATAGAAGTTTATCTCGGAGGTCAACGCCACTTTTCGACTCATGCCTTGTAGCGCAAACAATCAAATAAAATTCACCTAATAATGCCCGATGAATGCCGGGCTAAGCATTTTGCTAGGCGAGTTTTTGTAAACTAGGTTACGATTGCTGAGCCAATCGCTCAACTCTTTGGTCATTAATCATCATTAGCGAATCCAAGCGTTGACTTCCCAAAGACACTTTTACACTGAAGGGAGGATACGAGTATGAAGTCTTTAAAGAGTATTGTCTCCTTAAAGGTTGTAGGATTAAAAAAGTGCAATTTTTGGTAGGTAGTGCATGCAGATGATTCATAAGCGCAGATCATGAGGTTTTATTTGCCTGTATTACTGTATTTACTCTGATCACATGGCAAGGCGTATTCACTATAATTTGAAAATGACTACCTTTTGTTTAAAATAACATGATTATATTCATTTAATAATAATAATAACCCCTAAATAAACCGTCTATAAAATTGCCGATTAGCTAACATTTCAGGGACGCAAGAATCCACATTTTTACTTCAATGCCGTAATTTATTTTAAGATTATGTAGAGTCAGGGTAGCAAGTGTAATGAAAAACATGAAAGAGTGGAAATATTTCATGAAATTTTACAAAGCTATGAAGAATATGAAATGTATTTTCAGGGGCTGGGTGGGTATGCAATGTGCACTAAAAAACACAAGTAAGCAAATGTTACCTACTTTTCGTTCAATTTTGAATTTGATTTAGATAAATATTTTTCAGTATCTTTCATATTTTTCATGAATAATTGCAATCCTTTGTAGAGCCCCTCTTTGCTGCGCTGAGGAACAACAACGGAATATACAATCAAAGATTTCTTTTGTCCAATAATATTCAAATTTTTTCCTTTGAAATTTTAAGGTATTTTATTCGCAATTTAATGTACTTTGTTTGAAAATTCAATACGAAATATTCATACATTTTCTCAAAAGTGTGTATTTTAGCCTCTGAGTTCGAATCGCAACATTCGAATGAACGACGCTCTCCAGCGCAGTAGTACTTAACCAGATAATACTGCCGTGCTTCGGTAGAATGCCTTAAGAGCCTTTGGCCGTTGCCAAATCTCCACTGATAAAGTACAAATATTCAGGAAAACTTGTGAATTTCGTTTTTCAAATTTTCCCGGGAATTTTATACGCAATTTTATCTAAATGATTTGAAAATGCTAAGGGATTTATTCACAAATTTCCTCAAAAATAGAGATTTTAGCGGGAACAATTTGGCAACATGTTCATGTTTATATGGCGTTTTCACCTAGCACAGCAGTACAGAACAACGTGCATCGTTCTTAATCTCGGGCGAGGTCAAAAGGCTAAACGTGAAATTGTAAAAATTCAAGTCATTCGCTTGACACTCGAGTCTCAGACCTTCAACTGATAACGGTGCGGATGTACAAAACTTGAGCAAATCTTCGAAATTAATTTTATTATTTGATCGCATGGTTTGGAGGGTATGCATTCTATCGACATGACTCGATCGGAAAATAAATACTTGAAACGATCGATAAATGGTTAAAAAAACCGTTGTCAATCCGATCGACATGAATCTGTTGAAAAACAAAAACGTGAACCGAACGGATCGACGCGATTCGATTGACAATTGGACTACATTTTGCAATTTGGAACTATAAATTCTAGCCCGGTTTAAAAACAACGTATGTTCCATTAGTTTCCCTATGCACATAAGAGTTTTTCCAGAAAAACCGGAATTTATAGCTCCAAATTGCATTATGCAGTCCAATTGATTAAAAGAGCCTTGTGTCGATTCGATTGACAATTGACTAAAAGAACCCTGTGACGATTCGATCGACAAAACTCGATCGATTCACGGTGTTGTCGATCGAGCCACGGCTTTGTCGATCGATTGGCAGTTGTTTTAATCAATTCACAGCCTTGTCTATCGTTTGACAGTTGTTTCGATCGATTCACAGCTTTGTCGATCGATTGACCGTTGTTTTGATTAATTCACAGCTTTATCGATCGATTCACGGGTTTTTCGATCGATTTACGGGTTTGTCAATCGATTTACGGGTTAGTCAATCGATTTACGGGTTTTTCGATCGATTTACGGGTTTGTCGATTGATTCTCGGTTTTTTCGATGGATTCACGGATTTGTGGATCGAACCCATACCTTCCGCTCAGTTTGTCCAACACTTTGCGAGGAACGAGTGAAGCGAGGCGCAAATGACGTATCAACGAATGTGGCAATCCGGTAAATTGTTTTTAAGTGGCGCGGTAGTCATCGTGGAGATAATTGCCCGGTTTTGATTATCTGTCGAAACCGATCGCACTCTGTACCACGCTCTAGAACTGAATGAGTCGAGTAATTAGTGCGATTTCTATTTGCCACGATCGCCCATGGCCACGCCCACGTATGAAGCCCATCGCACAGCGGGCTGATTATTGAAATTTATAGACAAAACTATAGACGAATAAAATAGAGCGATTCTACTGGTGGAAGCGGGTGTTTGCGCCATTGCAGGCACACAATAAAATTAGACTTATGCCTGCCCCAGAGAATTCTGCATTTTATGAACTCATAGACTTTTTTAAGAAGATTCAATCTCACTGTTTGTCTAATTATGTGTTTTGCTTTTCTCTGTTCCAGGTAAGTACCATTTAGCAGACTCGGAATCGATCTCACCTCATGATCCACGTAAGTTTTTCCATTTGGAAGTTGACATAAAGTCGATTTATAATCGAACCAAATCAAAATTAATCGATAGATGAGGATATTTTGAAACGATAAATTTTCAAACCATTAACCTGTGACTCGGGATGCCTTTCTGGGCTCCGCGGTGAAATTTTTAGAGGTTTCATTCTTACGTTAGACTTGGGAACTGAGAA
Organism: Bemisia tabaci; assembly: GCF_001854935.1. Taxonomy (NCBI): domain Eukaryota; kingdom Metazoa; phylum Arthropoda; class Insecta; order Hemiptera; family Aleyrodidae; genus Bemisia; species Bemisia tabaci. The sequence continues at coordinate 2,457,489 of NW_017547114.1, forward strand.
TTTTTTAACACTCAATTTAATCCATGGTAAATAATCGATCAAGCCGTTAATATCACTCTTAGCTATCGGTAAATTATTCGTTTTGAAAAACGTTCGATTAATCGATTAATTAACCGCTAATCGTAATACTCTACCCGGGGCCCATAGGATTCAGCCTGCAGGTTACGAAGGAAAGGCCACTGACCACACATGCGTGGCCAACACGTAGCCCTAGAGTCTCTCACGAGTCACGGAATGGCCGCAGTTCGACCTCCAAACCTGACACAAGCCTTAAAATTTAGTGAGGTTTTTTGTGTGTCTGTGTCAGAACTTCTTTTAATTGTACACTAATGCATGATTCCTTAAGCGGAACGGATTTTATCCGTGGATCCGCGTAATGGGTTCTTTTCTCTGAGCACGCATTGGAAATCAGAGGGAAGAGAAGAAGAAGAAAACAAGAGGGGAGGAAGGAAATAGAGAGGAGGAAGGAAATAGAGAGGAAGAAGAAGAAAGAGAGGAAGAAGAAGACAGAGGGGAGGAAGGAAATCAAGAGGAAGAAGAAGACAGAGGGGAGGAAGGAAATCAAGAGGAAGAAGAAGGCAGAGAGGAAGAAGAAGACAGAGGGGAGGAAGGAAATCAAGAGGAAGAAGAAGACAGAGGGGAGGAAGGAAATCAAGAGGAAGAAGAAGAAAGAGAGGAAGAAGAAGAAAGAGAGGAAGAAGAAAACAGAGGGGAGGAAGGAAATAGAAAGGAGGAAGGAAATAATAGAGAGGAAGAAAAAGTCAGAGAGGAAGAAGAAAACAGAGAAAAAGAAGAAAGCAGAAGGAAAAAGAAAGAGAAGAACAGAAAGAAGAAGAAATCAGGTTGTCTGTAGGTCCGGAAAGACCAGGGATAGTGATGATTTTTTGAGGGGGGTCCGGATGTACCGGGAAAGTACGGAAATCCCGCGAGAAGGTGTAATTTTTCGTTTCATGCCTAGCTTTCGTAATGAGACAGCCTGGAAAGTATGCAATTCCTTGTGCATTGTGTCTTACCATTAGTGTAGTGCTAATTTATTAGATTGTGATTTGCAGTCAGTTGATTTTCAAGCCACAGATGAGCCTCGAATTTCCTGGCCAAGTTATATTTTTGTCGCAATCCGGGCGTGAATTTCGGATTGTCGACTTTTGAAAAAGCACTGCATTTTTCTGTTGAGGAGATACTGATATTTTTTAAAAAGCACTGTAAAAGTACTGAATTTTTGCCAGTCAGTTTCAGTAGACTCACAAGCGAGCCAAGACTATTAATTCAAGCAGATTTCCTTATGATTCAAGCAAAAATAGAATTGAATCAAGAGTATTGTCAACCTCTTGTCAACCTCTTTAAGAGCCTTGACTTCGGATTTAATAGACTTTATGTGCACCCTGAAAAGAAGAATAAAATCCTAATTCCACAAAACCAAGAAAAAGAAAAAAGGTTCACCTACATCGAATCTAACGAAAAACAGAGCCACCAGACCCTTCAGAACAAGAAAGCACGAAAGCATCGAACCGAGATATGACCCGGGATGGGGTAGAGTCCTTTTATACTGAGAGTCAAAACCATGTGAATCCATTTCTGATTAGTTCCCGTATTTTAGGCCTTCACAGTGTCACAAACGGGAATAAAGATTACATTTTCACCGATTGCAAGGATTATAATCTGGACTGGACCGAGGAATCACCGGTTCGACAAGGAACGAACTGAATGAGAGAAGGAACGGAGAAAGGAATTTGAGAATGGGCCGATCAAAGATTACGAAAAACGTTCAATTTCTGTAATCTTTATTCCCGTTTGTGACTCCATGAGGGGGTGTTGTCTTGACTCTCAGTATAAAGGGACTCTGGGATGGGGGGATACATACACTTCGACAGCTGCTGCATATTGACGCGCCGCGAGGCAAGGTTACAGAGCCGGCCCCACGTATATTATTCGGTTCTGAAAGAGAGTGAAAATGAAAGGATTGTTGACAGAAGTGTTTTTTGTTTTGTTTCTCGCTTGCTTGTTTGCCGAGCGTCGTCGAGTCGGAGCACGATACGTGTTTTATGATTCCGAGCGAAATCGGGAGTCGCTACGTCAGCCGTGAGCAAGCTCGCCCCTTCGGCGTAAGGGTGCATCTCAATTTCCGCATGAGCCCCCGAAAGCACGGATGTTTACGTGACTCGTGGTTCACGTGGAAATTGAGTCACGCCCTTACGTCGGAGGACGAGGGACTGGCCGCAAGCTGCCACTCGCGTGTGCCGGTAGTAACACCTGATTACATTCTCTGTTCGAGTTCACACGCTTTTTACAGCCGCTCACTCGTGACTTGCAGCGCTGCATTTCTGTTGTCACCGCGGATATTGCAGCTACCGTGTTCTGGCGGCGTCGCTTCCTGTTTTTCCTCGTGTACATCCCTCCTTTGCCACTCCTCGGTAGAGTATTACACACCGGAAAAAAAACACATCGGATCTAGAGTCTAGACTCTTGAAAACATTGACAAGAAAAATGACTCTTGATTCAATCAGATTTCAGCTTAAATCAAGAACTAAACCTCTTAATTTGAGCGGATTTCCTTTTGATTTAAACTTAAATCTGATTGAATCAAGAGTCCTTTTTCTTGTCAATGTTTTCAAGAGTCTGGACTCAAGATCCAATGTGGTTTTTTTCCAGTGTAGAGTTACAGGTGCATGCAACTATTGCTTGGCTTGCAACTGGTGCTTGGCTCTCGATTAAAGCAAAAATCCGATTGAATCAAAAATATTTTTTCATGTCAAATTTTTAAAGAGCCTTCACTCCGGATCCAACAGACTTCTTTCCAACGGGCCAACTATTGACATTGATAGACAAAGCTATAGACAAAGAAGACAAAAGGGGTTTGGAGAGATCCTATCAGTGGAGGCGGGTGGTTGCAATGGACAGCGGAGGACGGTAATAGACAAACAAATAAGTACGGCAACCCACGAGAGACCCTACACCTAGTCTATAATTTTCTCCCTTAGTCTATAGGAACCACCCGTTTAAACCAATAGGATTGCTCTATACCCCGCTTAGTCTATCGCTTTGTCTATCAATTTCAATAATCAGCCGTTTTCATAGTGCACGTTACGCACGTTCGGATTTTTTGACGCTCCGCCATCCCTCGTAACGCTATTGAGACGTCAATCCCTTTACACTCATTTTTAAAAACGGAATGGCATAAAACTCTCCTGTCTTCCTAGAATCGATATATTTAATGGCTTTAAATGGAGTATCAACAATGTTGCCATCTTGCTGGAATCGCCATTGGATCAGCGGACAGTCGCAGTCGTGTTGTGTCATGGTTTCACCCGAGTGGGCACATGGTTCAACAACCACGCCACGAAAGAGGGGCAAAATGGAGGGAATGCACCGATTGAAGCTGTGGCGTCGCGACGCCCGACTCGTTCATCCGACGGCGCCGCAAATAACCATCATCTCGGAGATTTGGGCGCTTTCCCGGCGATTTTCCGGGGAATTTCCCGCGAGAACCGACGGCGTTGCGCTCCTGTTGCACCTCTGGCTGCGCTCATTCATTCACCGTGACACGGGCTCCCGACGACGACGGTGGCAGCACTTGCATGCCCCCCCCCCCNCCCCCCTCCCCCCACCCGAGCAACACGTAGCCCTCCCCCGCTCCCACTCACAGTGGGAAAAGGCCGTTATCGTCGCCATCATCTCCGCCAGAGACAAGCTATCCAACTATTCCTTCCAGCGAAGAGTGTGGTTAGGAATCGGCGGCAAAAACCGAAATGCATGGCATCTTATATGTGTTGTAGTGGCGAAATTACACTGGGAAAAAAACACATTGGATCTAGAGTCCAGACTCTTGAAAACATTAACAAGAAAAAATACTCTTGATTCAATCGGATTTTTGCTTGAATCAATACGAAATCCGCTTAAATTAAGGTTCTTGATTTAAGGTAGATTCTGATTGAATCAAGAGCACCTACTTTTTCTTGTCGATGTTTTTAAGAGTCTGAACTCTAGATCCAATGTGTTTTTTTTCCAGTATGTAGACTAGAAATTTGAAAACGCTTAGTCGTGTTAGTTTTGCAGGGTTTCTGCTACCGGAAAAAGCCAGGAAAACTGGACAAATCCAGGAAATGGAACTTTGAGGGAAAACTCTGGGAATTTGACGTTGACTCTGGAATTTTCGCTTTTTCAAGTGAGAAGCTCAGCATTTTGAACATTTTTAAGCCCAATATTTTTTTTTGAAGAGGATTGTGTGGTGGCAAAGTTAGACTAGGACTAATAAAGTCAGAGTTACCCTTTTTAAGTTGTCAGCCATCAGGACCTCGAGAGAGAGAGATAGTGTTACACCTTTGTGACGAATGAGTCGTAAAGAGGTGTTTCATGCAATCAGTAAGGGAAAATACAGGGACTCTGAAAGTCGAAATAAAACAGAAACCCTGATTTCGTTTCATTCGTGGCGGGAAGTTTGTCCGGGGGAGAAATCTAAGTGAGAACCGAATATTGTATACTTTTTTAACCCTTTTTAAACTACCCGCTAAGACTGAAAAAAACCAACGCGACCGAGCGTTCAGATTGGTATGTATCAGAGGAACATGCCTTTCGTTTTCTTTACTTTGGCATCTTTTATTAGGGAACTGTTGTAACAGGAGAGTGTTGGATATGCGAAAATTACGTATAAAAATTTCAACACAGCTTTAATTTTAGACACTCGTTTGCAAATGAAAGCAATTGAAGTTAATAACAGTAATTTAGAGTCAATCACGGTCAAGTAAATTGAAATATTTTTACTCGAAAGCAGAGACAAAGTTGATTCTATCTCACTCTCAAAACGCGGGAGCAGAATACTCTTAGTCTCGACAGCGTAGTTCGGGGAAGGATCGCAAAATCTGGAGTAGAATCTCGGGATTTTTGTTTTGATTGGAAGCGTGATACTCTAGGGCGTAAGGCCGCGGCTCTGATTGGCATCCCTGGGAACAGCGCCCGAGCGACAAAGCTAAAAAGAGCGGTAAATTTAATAGAGTGCGACGAGGCACTCAAATATTTACGCGCTCCTACTCCAGCGAGATGATATTGAAACATCCGAAACAGCGACCTCGTTCATGTCCCTTCCTCTTTTCGTACCTGCCCCCATCCTAACCTGCCCCCCATCACTCTCCGTCCCCTAACCTTCGACCTTACGTCCCACCGCCTTGCTTTATTCCACTCTAATCATAGTGGAAACAATTTCCCAGATAAACTCGTGGTTTCGTTCCCGCGAGACGACTCGCTGACGCACAGTGGATCGAGAAAAAGTCGGACAAGATTTTTTGACGAGAAATGCGAATTTGGATATTAATTACGTCAATTTTTTTAATTTTAAGGGATGCCTCTTGAAGAAAATTCGACGAGACAATTAATGAAACTGCTGCAGAATTTCTGTACCTCGTATTAACGAAAATATGAGCTTTTAAATATCTAGTCTAACTTCCCCCTTTGACTCGCTTTTTTGTGCGTTACACAAACCGAATCGAAGATGTCCACGTTTTGTACACTAAAAGAAGACAAAAATTTCAAAAATTCAGAAAAATGATGCTGGAAGCAGCCGTAAGCTCGAAGTTAATGATTATAAACAACTTGAGAATGAACCGAATAGCTACGATAAGTACTTTGCAAAAACATATTTATTGCTGTATCTTTCAAAAGTCTATGGAGCAATGATTTTCTAAGGTTGCATATATTCTTTTTGCCTCTTAAGTTCGAGTTCATAGGTTGGCTGCCTTTTTTGGTCCGATAGCGTGACCTCCAAAATCACCGACATGTCCATATTCACTCATATAGGTCTAATAGGAGAGCGAAGGAAAATGAAAGATGATACGGTGCAAAAGTCGGTTAGAAATGATGGATTGCCTGAAGCGTGGCTCTAGTCCGACTCCGGGCGCCGAGCCTGGTCGAGGTTGCGAGATCATGCCATAAAATGTTGATATTTATATGGGTTTCAGTGAGGGAAAATGCTGTTTTTCAGCAATATCTGGCAACTGTCGGGTCTCCCGGGTGGAAAAGCTGATTCGGGAATCTGGAAATCCGCCCGAGCCAAATGACCGGCGAGCGGCGACCCCGTAGCCGAGTTTCGCGGTTTCGCGTGTCGCGACGCGCATTCACCGCCGCACACCGGACCAAGTTAATAGAAATTGGACAAAATCCAGCAACTTTGAAAGATTATATAGGGTGTCTACGAGTCCGGAAATAGCACTAATTTTGTAAGGGTGGTCCGGAAGTACTGAGAAAGTGCGGAAATTCCGCAAGAAGATCCGGAATTTCTGGTCATTTTTGTCGCATTTAAGCGAGAAATTCAAAGCTTTGAACTTCTTCGTATTTCGTCAATTGGAGGTATTGAAAAAGTACTAAATTTTTCTGTTAAGAAGGCACTGAATTTCTAGGGAATGTACTGAAAAAGTACTGCAAAAGTACTGATTTTTGGCCAGCCTCTTTTAGTAGACATCCTGTTACACTATGGAAAATATGAAGCAAGAAGGTTTAAGAGTGGCTATATTGATTTTTTCATGAGATTTCCTTTCATAAACAGCCCTTAAAATTTAAATTTTGACCAAATAAACATCAAAATTTAAAATTTTGGCCAACAATTTCATGTCCGACCTACTCTATTAGATCGTTTTACTGTGCGGCGCACAATATGAATCTGAAACGCTTCAATCGGCAGTGATGATTTTGCAAGTTGGCAACATTGTTTTTCTTCTTTTAAAATCCATGAAAAAAACCCGATTTAAGGTGGAATAAGCTGCCTTACCTTGAATTGATTGTTTCACATACATTTAGATGGAGAAAAAACAGTGTTGCCAACTTGTAAGAATCGCCACTGCGGTAGAACACCTTGAGAATTTCATTACAACCTGGATGCAACTATTCGAGCTCCACGGATGTCCATGTTGCTCACGCACGAAGTGAAGGCGTTTTGGCTTCACCGGCTGTCACCGCTTCAGTGACGCGGTGGTGAGCTGAACAAGCGAGGATTCAAAATGACAGAGCGCCCTAAGTCCTTCGTTTATACTAGAGAAAAGATACCTTCTAGACGAGCTTCATTTTTCTACAAATTATGCTCAGAACATCGCTTCCTCAAAACTGAGACACAAAAGATCCTCATACTCTCATCCTATACGCATGTGTGCAACTGTGCGTGCGTAATGAATGCCTTTGTTGTATAAACGAAGAATCAAAGGCACTCTGTCATTTTGGTTCCTCGCAATTTAGCTCGCCGCCACAAGTGGAGCAGTGAGTGCCGGGAGAACCAAAACGCCTTCAACCTAGTGTTTATGCAACACGGACAATCGTTGAGCTCAAATAGTTGCATCCTAGAATTCGTTGGATGATCGTTGCTTTGCGTGTTTATCCCACACCTTCACTTACCTCGAGCGCTGTCCATTGCGCGGATAAAGTAAACTATTACTAATTTTTACCGTATCATTGTAAATTTTTCAAAACATGATATAATTGTTTAAATGTAGTACAACGTTGCCCTTCTGAACTAAAATGTGGCGTGGCCCTTAGTTAAAGTTTGGGACATGTAGCCTGCATACATTCAGCGAAAAGTTTTTCATGTCCAACAGCCTTTGTACTTTTAAAAAGTCGGCGAGAAGTCACCAACGTTTCGTGACCAATTTTGTCCATTTTTCGTCCTTAAAATTGTATTTTTGGGTAGGAAAGAAGGCGAATGACTATGTTGTGCGGCGGTAGCGCAGGACATGTTGGACGGAGGTGACTAATAGAAGTGTGCAAGTCACGAGACAGCGGCGCGCGGTGAGGCGAGTCGTGAACCCGGAACAGGTGACCCGAACGACCATAACATAACCGGTCCTTATTTACTCTCGCCATTTCCTCGCGCAAATATAAGGATCCGAATGAGCATTCCCGCAACACCCCCCCCCCCCCCCCCCCCCCCCNCGCTCAGTTCGAGCTTCATCCATGTAGCAACACGAAAGTGCCTAAATAAGTAGAGTTCTGCCATTCCTGTGCGCCTCCCTGATTGGTTCATCAGTTTTAGGCCGCTGTTGAGGCTCTTGAAGACCAATGAGAAGCTGAATATTGGAGATTGGACGATTCCTTCACTTTTCTCTCATCCACCATACTTTCGTGCTGAGGAAAAACGCCGTATGAACATCCGAGAGTTGCCTTATTTCCCCTCCTAAAATATTAATATTTGAGACTAATAATGAATATGACTTATAATTTTCTGATACTTTAGATCAAATTGCGAAGAAAATTCTCTGGAATTGTGGAGGGACAATTTTCACAAGTTTTCCGGGAAATTCGTATTTTACCAAAAAAAATTGGCAACGCACAAAGGTTCATACGGCGTTGTTCCTCAGCACGGCAGCATGGGTGGATACCCCGACGGAGGGGGGAGGGGGTGGAAAGGGGTCTGAGGGGGCGTCCGCGTCCCATAGAAAATTTTCGAAATTTTAAAGCATTTAACATGCAGTTGGAGTCAATTTCGTCTTGAATAATTACTAAATATGAACGCCTTTCCTTCTCCTTTCCTCACTGGAAAAAAAAACACTTTGGATCTAGAGTCCAGACTCTTAAAAACATCGACAAGAAAAAATACTCTTGATTCAATCAGATTTAAGCTTAAATCAAGAACCAAGTCTCTTAATTTGAGCGGATTTCCTTTTGATTTAAGCTTAAATCTGATTGAATCAAGAGTCATTTTTCTTGTCCATGTTTTCAAGAGTCTGGACTCTACATCCAATATGTTTTTTTTTTTCCAGTGCTTCTTTCTTTATCGTTACAAGGAGGATGTCAAAATTACTGAAAAAAGTGCGTTGCGTAATTCTTGAACGCTCCCTAATAATTTTTATCGACGACACGTGCATCTCGCGGTCCCTTCCAGTGAACTTTGGACCATGTGGCTTCAAGAGGCCAGAGGGATCGTGAGGGAGAGGCAGGGACTCACTCCGTGGGAAGCGTTTAAGCACCGCAATAGTGCGTATCTGGAGCTATAAAATGGTCGAACAGGGTGCCGCGTGCGTCACTTGGAGAGCCTTTAAAATCAATCAATTAACTCGTCCCAATAAGTGACTCGACCACATAAAAGGAGCGCCCTGCGAATTATAGTTTTCCGATCGGTTGATTAATCGATTAATTAAATTTTTTGATGATCGAAAATTCAGTCATCGAAAAATAATCGAATCGAATCGAAATTGAAGGGTGCCCTTAAGTTAAACGCGAATGTTCATACACTGGAAAAAGAACACATTGGATCTAGAGTCCAGACTCTTGAAAACATTGACAAGAAAAAGGACTCTTGATTCTATCAGATTTAAGCTTAAATCAAAAGGAAATCCGCTCAAATTAGGAGGCTTGGTTCTTGATTTACGCTTAAATCTGATTGAATCAAGAATATTTTTTTGTTGATGTTTTTAAGAGTCTGGACTCTAGATCCAATGTGTTTCGATTTTTGGGATCAAAATACATACGACATTTTTGTTCTGTAACGTTTCTTTAAAAATCCACCCCTTCAGAAATACAGCTCCGCCTTCAAAACCCCTCCAAGAATATGATTTTTTTATGGTTAGAAAAATAACGTAGAGGTGCCGATTTTCATGTATTTTCATTCACAACTACTGTCATCGTCGATTATTTGATCTTTTTTTGTGAATATTTTGAAATGGCGAATTTTCCAAATATCTGCAGTTTAGAAAACCCGCCATAGTGTTCGCAGGTGCTAATCAGCATTAGTGCTGAATTTGAGAATACAAAATCATGTGTGCTGAAAATTTTTGACGTTAATTCAACAAATTTCGACTCAATGATTTCCGTATTTTCTCCTGAAATCCTGTTTAATTATTAAATATTAGCTCTTTTTAGAAATTCGACACAAAAACTCGACTAAATACCTCTTTCGAGTTTTTTTTTTTTTTTTTTTTTTTTTTTTTTTNTTTTTTTTTTTTTTTTTTTTTTTTTTTTTTTTTTTTTTTTTTTTTTTTTTTTTAACAAAAGGGTCGACAAAAATGTTTTGTTAGTATTTTGGGGGTGTCTGGAGTCTAAACCCGTGTTACGATCGCGTTACAAGGAGTGGATAGGTGTCAAAATCGGAAAAAGTGTATACGAAATATATGGACAGTCCCGATGGAATCGAAAAACAGTCGATCAATCGATTAATCGCGCTGTTGGGAAAACTTTATTACGAATGGCCCGTTTCCACAGCCTTGGTCACTTGGCGGAGAGCATCTGCGAATTAGGGAGGAAAAACTATCTCCGCAGGATGGAACGATAGAATGATCGGATGTGGATGTGCCCATCAAGAGTGTGCTCGAAGCTAATTCCCGTGCCGGCTCGCTGTAATTGGCCGTTAAAGGATCGTTTGCGCTTTGCAGACGTAACCAAGGTCAGCGAGGGGAATGCGTAGACTATTGACATACTCTCTCAGCTACAGACCTGTATTAAGCGCAAATAGAATTTATAACCCCCCCCCCCCCCCCCCCCNTCCTCCCCCCTCGCCCCCCGCCCCCTGCTCCGCGTGGCATCGCGACGAAAGCCCCCGTCACACTATCAATATTTTCGATAATAGCGCGATGTCACGCAATTAATATGAACCGGAAACGACGTAATTTTTAGCGGGTCGCTAAATCAGGGTCGAATGTGCAGTGGGAGATTGATATATAATAGATTGGAAACGATATTTTATATTTTTTAGAGGTCAGAGTATGCTATCCGAAGTCAAAATCAAATATAATGTCCGAATAGAACCATTTTTGCAAACATTTGTGCGACATGAAAAGCAAACATATACATACAAGGACCTTCCCGATCACACAGCATATACTCATGCCAACGTCGCTAAGATGTAAAATTTCTCCCCCTACCCCCCTTTTTTTTCAAGTATCCCAAATCACCCTCATTTTGCATTTCTCTACTAAAATATTCAGTGTAGTAGAAAGTAAATTTGAGGCAAATTACGGAACAGAGCTTACAACCAACTTAACAGATTGTTATGATTGTTTAGGTAGAAACTCTCCTAAAATATTACTTGTATATTAGAAATGTAAGTACCTTTATTGATTTAACCAGAAAAATGCTTGACTTTGCTGCCAAGCCGAATTTTTTTTTCGAACAGAAAAAATGTTTCAAGAGAAGTAGGACTCATATTCTGCTTGTTTTAAGCAATGTTACTCTCGTTTTAGGGGGGGATGTAACAGACCATCGCCGAACTCAAGTCATTTTTTCTTCCAGCGTAGGAATCTCAACCGTGTCAAACCTGTAAACGGACGACCGAGCGACTTGCTCACTTGCTTCCCAAGAGGCCTGTTCGTACATTCGCACGAATGCGGTCTGTTCGGTTTTGTTTCTTCCATGTATGGTTGCTTGGAATGAAGTTGAAAGTGAGCTTTTAGCGAGGCGATCAGCAGACGCTGCGACCTGAAATCCGCGATCATGGATTTATCTTATCCTAGCTCGTTTGTAACGTAATCGCTAAGGTCATTCATATCGAAGGAGCTTGGCCGTCGATGCAGTAGGTCACCGTACCTTAATAAAAATTCGACCTGCAAACACACTTCCACATCATTTATTTAAATAGTAAAAGAAAAGCGCTGTTTATCCTACAAGAAAAAGATGCATTGTTGAAGGCAACAAAATAGGCTCCGTCAGCGAAAGCTCTCAGCTGTAATTAAACAACAATTTTCATCGGATCTTTGGATGTACTTGTCTGAAGCTCTCTGATAAGTGATTTCTTCATAGGCTCTGTCAGCGAAAGCTTTCAGCGGTAAATAAACATCAGTTTCCATCGGATCCTCGGACGTACTCGCCTGAATTTTTCAGATTTCTTCTTTTTAATATCGAAATAATATCTGCATACGCCCTGTAAATTTTTAATCAAACTTCGCAACGTTTTAAAAGTGTTTAGCGGTGAACCCATCAATTAATCAACTCCAGAGTTTGATGAGCTGATGATATCACTGTCGAGCATTTTTGAAAAGTTACGATTCTTGATTTTGAAATTTAGTGGTTAAAACTTTGGAGGCACTGTTAAAAGAAATCAAAGTAAGTACCTACGGGGACTGCAGGGTCGAATATTTTCTTAACTTCGGAGTTCACTTTAGTAAGAGAGCACATTAAAGACAAATTGACTCCAATATGATGAGAAAAAAAATGTATTTTTTTTTCTCGAGGTTGGTGTTTTGGATCACCATTCGCTTTAATTTACTATTTGACTGCGATTTCATACAAACTCGAAAATTTGAAACTTTTTTGAAATAGTTCCCAGGTAGAAAAGAGATGAGGCAAAATACAGATCAATGATTGAAAACACAAACCAGTGTTTTCCCTATCATATTTGAGTGAATTTTCTGTAAAATGCGCTTTTACTTAACCACCCAACTGCAACTTTTTACACGAACTCCGAGGTTTAGAAAATATTTGACCTAGTTCCCACGCTCGTTTAGTTTTGATCTTAGTAGTGTTAACAGGGCCTTGCTTGTTGACTTCATTGAAAACGCGTCTATAAACAGCTCGTAAAGGAAAGAAAACGAAGTTGAGAAATTCCCTCTTGTGACCATTCCTCAGAGACTAATCCAAACAAAACATAACTGCAGTCCAGCTAGCTTATTGTATTCAAATCGATTCGATAGAATCCGCGGAGTGCATCTTGTCGATGGAGAAACCACCTAAAAAATCTCATCGACACCTAAAAGGTGCCCCCGTGTTCCCTTTAGTTATCAATGTGGCCTAACGTAGTTTATCGATGGACCCACCGCCAACAATCTTTCGGCAATTCGTCTATGGACACACTTTTTTAACGTATGCGAGAAAACATCAGAGTGTCACAAAAAGGTATAATTTATTTGGCGGATAATTGTTCGTTACAATAGCACGTATTCGCAATGAATTCTGAGTTTGTCCATAAATTGGAAACGCTTTTCTGAATGACGCCAGTATTACGTCACGGTAAAGCGATATACATCGATTTACTCTGATTGATAGCATTGAAAGGGGTTATGCTATTGTTTTTTGGATCCAATTCAATTTATAACAAAAAATCAATATGCATGGTAACGTAACACCACCGTCTATACAGCTCGATATGGTACGATAGATAAAATACAATGCTCTGGTTTTGCCGAGATCGTGAGTCAAAACCCGAGTATATCTTAACGCTACAAAAATTTCCACAAACAAATTTTATTTATAATAGGAATCCATCAGGTGTTTTTCAACCCATGACCGGGGAGATCGCCCCGTACTGGCAGACATTCAGTTTGCACTCTTTGTAAAATTCGTTCGCACCATAGGTTGTCATATTGCGCGAGAATGCGCTTATGTCTCTTTGCCGTAACCTGGCAAAGGTCCTGTCCCCTTTCTTACAATATTGTATCGACGACCAGAAAAGTAGGTATGACCCATAATCTACTATGAGCATCGTAAGAGCAACGATCTTTTCTTCTCAGAGTAGTCAATTTTGCAACTTTGGAATGGAGTTATGTCCCTCCGTCCGAGAAACAACAAGTTTTTCGGCTTTATTCGGTCATTCCATTTTTGGCGAAAAGTTTCACCAGAGGAGCCCTATAAGGAAAAGCCCAAGTTTTACTGTTACATCTCGCCGCGATAAAAATATCAATTGCCCATTGAATACTTTCATTTTTTCATCCACTTCCCTCTTACACGGCTACCCCTTTGTTGCCTCCACGGGTCGATGCCTCGAGATCCAAGGTCACCTCTCTAAGTACCGCGTGCGTAAAGCTTCCACGTGTGTTCGGACCCCGACGGTCCCGCATTTTACTGACCATAAAATCGAGCAACCAAACACGGAACGTAGTGAGGCGCCGCGCCGTTTTGACCCGGGGAGAAATTCCGGGAGGCGCAGACACCGAGAGAAAGAGAAAGAGAAAAAATACGGTTATTCGAACACGTGTAGTAGAATTTTATTTTTTGGATAATGATAAGCACAGTGATGCCACCCCGTAAAGCAACATAATACTACTGTGCTTATCAAGAAGCTTACCAAATCCATGGTTCAATACCACCCTTGGATTCTCGTGTGATGACACCACGCACGACCATGTATCACTGGAAAAAAAAACCACATTGGATCTAGAGTCCAGACTTCTAAAAACATCGACAAGAAAAAATACTCTTGATTCAATCAGATTCAAGCTTAAATCAAGAACCAAGCCTCTTAATTTGAGCGGATTTCCTTTTGATTTAGGCTTAAATCTGATTGAATCAAGAGTCCTTTTTCTTGTCAACGTTTTCAAGAGTCTGGACTCTAGATCCAATGTGTTTTTTTTCCAGTGATCCGTAGAACAAGTTTTTTTTCTTCGTGTGGTGCCCACTGGGGTAGGTTTGCTGGCATGTGATTACACATTCACAGGGTATCGCAAAGTTTAACGCGAATATTTCCAGAATGGATTTTTGGTATCAAAATAAGCCTTTTTTGTTCTATCGCGCGTCCATCTAAAAATCCGCCCCCTCCTTACAGACTTGTAGCCTTATAATATTATCTCGGTTTTTTCAGCAGGTCAGACATGGATTCAGCGTAAGAAAGAACAGAAAAGTGCTATTTTTCATTCATTTTCATTCATAACTGTAAATTGTCGCATTCAAGAAAACACGAGGCTTCGGCCCAAACTTTAAAGGGTTGTGCAGTTCTAAAGAGGGGAATTTTTTTTTTTGTGGAAATGTTATCGAACGAAAAATTCTCATTTTGATTCCAGAAATCGAGTCTAATTAATAGTGAATTATTATGTAAACTAATCAAAAATTAAATTTTTGCAGGTATCAATGGACGGCTCCCTCCGGTGCCAATAAGCATCTAACACCCTCAAAATGGAGCCACAGTCTACATCCTAGTTGCAACATAAAGGTATGTCCTAAAAAGTATTGACATTTTACGAATGATTGCACTTAGAATCAGAAAAATGTTTCTCTGTCTAAAATGTTGAAGAAAAATGTTGGCAATTTTCCAAGAAAATTTTGTTTTTATTGAAGTAAATCTGGCAACGTCTTAAGGCTCATACGGCGTTTTTCCTTAGCACGGCAGTATTGCAAAATGAAGTCCATTCAATAGTATTCTCATAGAAGCTCACGCTCCGTATGCGTTGTTCAACAGTGCGTTGGTAACCTACAACTTTATTTAAGTTCTGGAACTACAAACAGATCAAAAAGCATACGGCCCAAAGTTTAAATCAACACCCGCGCGGTCCTCGTGCGCAAATACTCGGAAACATCGTTTCTTTCATCGTCCACGTTAATAAAAACTCGACCTAGGCTGTTTAAGCTATATGGCGATTATGAAATCCCGTTTTTTTTCGTCCGTCAGATAATCGGCGTCACAACCGAAAACATCAGCTTTGTTGACCAATTCTCGACAATTTCGGAACTTCCGCTAATCAGGAGCAACAATCAGTCCTGTCCAGAGATGCAGAATGGAATTTTATGACATTTTATTCCGCTACAAAGTGAATTTTTATTACAAAAAACTTTCAGGGGCTGCGTTTGCGCGATAGTGATAATTCGTCGCTTCCCTGACGAAGAAACGTAACATTATTGTAAGGTTGCAAAATTGACTGCAATTTTCAAAAGAATGGACGTATGCAATTATTTTCCAAAAATTGTCTGATTTTTGCATGAGACCAGAAGAAAAATCAGTGAAATTTTCAGCCAGAAATGCCAAAAATTCTCCTGGCAAGAATGCAATTTGCATATTGCGAGAAAAAATTTGGAAACACTGAAATGGAGTTAAGTTGTTTCGTCAGGGAACGACGAATTACCCAAGAATTCGTCCAGCTGTTGCCGGACATTTTTAAAGAGTAAAATCGTAGATGTCTTGCCATCGATACGATGCGAATACTTAATTTTCAACCTTAATTTTCAACAGAAATCGTTTTCTTAATAAGTCGTCCAATCGTGCTTTTACCAATGTAGAAAGAGAAGAGCTTTATTGACAGTACAATAACATTTATTACACATTACCTCTGGAGAAGGAGCATTAAGGGGCAAATAAAGAATTCGTTGACCGGACAATCCTCGAGGTGAGAACGCACGGTTTTTCGATTAGCGATGCGATCGAGCGATCGATTAATCGAATGCCTTTCAATTCCATCAATTATTTGATTTTTAAAATTTCGATTAACTGTTGAAGCGATTATTCACTACCGACTTATCGAAATTTAACAACCTCCCCGGTTCCAGGCTGAACATCTAAAAATTTCAGCTCGAATCCTGAAAGTACTGATATTTTTTGGGAAAACAAAATTTCAGAGAAAATTTTGTAATAATGGTGATGAAATTTTGCTGACCATCGAAAAACCTCAGCATTCTTGATTTTTAATTCTCAACTTCAGCAGAAAATAATGCTGTTTTAGACCTGAGAAACCTGACGGGCATCTCTGGTTCAGGTTCTTATCTTGAAAATATTCCGGTTCGCAGAGCCTGATTCCCAAAATATGCAAATCAATCGGATATTAATAGACTACGGAATTATCGATTATCCAAAAATTCGGTTAATCGATTAATCAACTAATCGAAATACTCTGTTCTGGAGGAGAAGCACTGAGGGGCAAATAAAAAATTCGCCGACCGGACAATCATCGAGGTGTGGAACGTTGCTACACGTTGCGCTTCGAGGAGGCCATTAATAAAGTGTTTTGGGGGGTCGGTGAAGGGAGTGTGGAGGGGGGCGAAACATGTTCTTGGCTGAACATATTCGCATGTAGCGGTTGAGAGGGCAGTCTTGGAGGTAGCTGAATCGTGCGCATCTTCCAGTATGCCTTAAGCGCTCAGAACTGTGGATGAAAGATCCATGCAAATTTATGAGCACAAGAATGTCACTGATGAATTGAATATATAAGGCGCTAATGAATGTCAAAGACTGATTAAATTTGTTTATGGTAGCGTCATAGCCCCTGAATATTTTGGCTCCAGAATCGTTTTCTTTCAGGTCTTGTGAACATCACAGCATATTCGCATTATTTTATATCGAATACTGTCTACAAAGAGAACAAATTATATTTAATTCAAAAGGAACTCTCTCTGAATGTTTGCCGCAAAAAATTTTGATTATTTCAGAAAGTTTTAATAAATTCAGAAATTTTCAGAAATTAGAGAAGTTCCTTTTTTTAGTAAAAATTTCTATCGCAATGTAACATTATCTTTTTTACCCGCGTTTGCAACTCCTATTATCCACTCGGCTAGAACATTTATACTAGGTTAAGTGCTTTTTGCACTGGAAGCTATAGGTTGTCTCCATGTACTAATTTTCGTGTATTATTAAAATCATAATGAAGTACGAAATTCGTGAAGAACTTCGTAATTTTTTCACTCGTCTTTTTCAGAAGATTTAAAGCACAAACTTATCCAAAGTATCTGAAAGTTTAAAGAAAAGGGGCGAAAAAACACCCATTCCTGACCCTTTGTCGGCGCCCAGTTTGTCAAAATTTCAACTTAAAATGATCAGGTTTTTTTTTTTTTTTTTTTTTTTTTTTTTTTTTTTTTTAGTTGCTGCATTTTTGACAGATCAGTTTTAACGTATATTTTTTGTAACTGCTTAAAGAGTGATGGTGCCGGGAATAGTAATAGAATAGATTAATTTAGATTATATTAGTGATAATTCTAAGTAAGTAAAATAAAGATATCTAGTAATTAAGTTAAATTAGTAACAATTAGGTTAAGAACCATGTACATATTTAATAACTGCACTGATTATATCTTTATCGCACCTCTTCTTCCCATTTTCGAGTATCAGTCACTGTCGACTATACTTCAAATTTGTAAAAAGAACCAATAAAATTACTATAATTCAAAAAAAAAAAAACTGCCTAAAGAGACCGTGTAGACTCCTCTCGTGAGAAAAAAAAATAACATGAAAGCTTGGTCAATATGTGAAGTGAAACACAATATGAACCAAGCCTTCGGTTGATTCCAGAACTTTCCGGC
The DNA here is from genome assembly GCF_001854935.1 of Bemisia tabaci. NCBI lineage: Eukaryota > Metazoa > Arthropoda > Insecta > Hemiptera > Aleyrodidae > Bemisia > Bemisia tabaci. The sequence continues at coordinate 2,475,384 of NW_017547114.1, forward strand.
TTCTCCATTGTGCTCTTGGCTAAACTTAACGTGACAATGTCAAAATTTGGTTTACTTTGTGGTTCACCTCCCGTATCAACAGAAAGTAACGCCAAGAACACAAACTTTTCTCAGTGCAGCTTTGGATAGGGACAGAGGCGCGGCTACGACCTGTGCAGTACAGTATGAGGCGGAGGACGGAGTAATGCATGAAAAACATCTTTCCTCAGCTCGGAGGAATTCATTTTATTTATTTATTGATATGAATACCGTAGAGGGTTGAATCTTTGTCGTACGGTGGCGAGATTTTGAAGTTTTGACATCCTTATGCAGCCCGGCCGTGACAGACGCGCGCGGGCCGGGGCGCGCTGAGCGCAGAGAGGGAAAACAAAGATATGAAAAAGTGATGGATTGATAGAATGATTAAGTCTGAAACCTCCCTTAGCTCACTCTCATCCCCTATTTTTTTTAGCTTCCTCTCGACACGGGACCCGCAGCATTCCTTCCATCCGGAGAAGAGTCCTTAAGCCTCGACCTCATTTTCTACCCCTCCCCGCTCCCCGGCGTCGCCACCCCACCCACCCCTCCCCCGATGCCGGTGTTTCATTATGACAGAGAACTTAATATGTGATTCCCGATAGGAAGCAGAAGACCACCAACTTTCAAGTGGACGTATTTCATTGGCACAACTGTCTGCATTATAACGTGAGCCCTGTAATGCGTATATTCTTATGGGTCTCAGGGCTCATGTCTTAATGCGCATTGTTCTGTTTGGCAGAAACACGTCCAAGTGGGCGGATGTCCTCGTCATCCATGTTCGGAAATAATTCATTTATTTGTTTGTTTGTTGTTATTTCCGATCCGGGCTCACGTGCTCCGGGCGGTATCTTCTCTTTTTTGGGGGGCGCTCCTATCCTCGATAACATCCACTCCACCTCCGTAAGGGCTCAGTCAAAATTGAAAGTTTAAGCCAGATTATGAGCTGCCCGCTTTTATCCGGCGAGATTGGAAGCGGCCTCGCTGCATCCGTCGCCTCGCTTTCCTCCAATTTCCAGCCTCCGATATTGCCGCCAGCTCCTATTACATCGTCGAATTTTCCTCGGAAATAAATCAAGGTCAAAGAAAAATCACTCCTAGGAACCAAGAGTTCCATTTTTAATGCTATGAAGTAATTCAGTTTTTCGATTAGTAATTATTAGTCAATCGATTGATCTCATGGTTTCGATTAATTGATTCGTCGCCCTGGTAAAAATTGGCGATAGGAGTTCTTATAGCCTAATAAAGAAGGCTATTGAAAATCATATAGCTGGCTGTAGAAAGCGGAGCAAATCAATAGCCGGGCTATACGAAGCTATAAAAAAGTATACAGTCGGGCTATAGTTGCTATCGCCGGGCTGTACACTTTATCGCCATTGGCTATAAAAGGTTGTAAGAAATTGTGTAGAAATTCGTGCGCTTTGGAAATCATTAAGTTTGATACGGAACTACCTTAATATTTACAAAACGCACATTATACTCCTTTAAAACATTTTTTTTTTCATCAATTAAAATGAGAATAATCCATACAGAGTGTGCAAACATTTCAAAATCATGAGTCGAAAAACGCTGACTCCGCCAAGATTAAATGTTGGAGCCTAACACAAAGCGGAGCGTCGACGCACTGGCGCCTACAAACCTAACAGGGATGCTTCACGCATTGCGCGTGAAGTATCCCTGTTAGGTTTGTAGGCGCCAATGCGCGTTTCGCACTCTCTGCCCGCCCGCCGCGCCGCAGCGTGCCACGGCGACTGAAGCAACTATTTCACATACTAGAGGTATTGCACAGTATCATGAGAAATTGAAGGCGCTCCAACTCATTAAGAATGACAGGCATCCTTCAAAAGTACGGAGCTTTCCTCGCAAAATAAATCAAGATACTACGGCACAAAAAGAGAGCGGTAGTCCAAAAACTAAGTCCTAGTATCCGTATTTTGTAACGTCTAGCATAAACTTTATCGTCTGGCTGTTGCTTAATCCCCATCGGCTATGAAAGGCTATAAGAAATTGTACAGCCGGCTACAGAAGCTATTGAAAATCTTACAGCCGGCCTTAGGTCTATGGTATTTTGGAACACAGATTCTACTGCCAATTTTTACCAGGGCGTTAAAATATCGATAGCTGTTCAATCTAGTATTTACTACCGATTCATCGAAAATTAGACTTTTTCCAGTTCTTAGGTCGAACTTCCAATGGAGGCTGTTCAGAGCTCAGGGCCCAGAAATGGTATCGGTTGAAAGTAATAGGGGAATAGGATGTTTCTTTTTTCTATTTCTTTTTTTTTTGTTTGAAGTATTAGAGAGATAAAATTTCTTTAGGTTTAAAGTGTAATCTTCTTCCTCGGAAGACTCCCGGCTCGGGCGAAAATCAGTCATAATTGCACATTAAAAGCCACATTTTGTCTTGAGAGTTCTTATCAGTAAAGCTAATGAGGTCATATTTTGGGCTCCAAATGCATATCATTCAGGGTCAATAATCTCGTGAAATATAAATATACTTGTTACATCCGCCCAGTTGAACTGTGAGATTTGTAATTCTTATGTGAAATTACGAATTCTAACTCGATTTTTTAACACTTCGTATTCGATCTGCCTGACGCAGAAAATCCAAGTTGAGTTTATTGTCTGGAAACATCTAACATTCCATTTTCGCCACGCGTGTCAAGCTTAAGGTCACAAAAAAAACTGCTTCTAAGTGCGTGCCGAACGGATCGCCCGCATGAGGTGTCAAAAGATGAAGTAAAAAAAGTGAATGAAAAATGGTCGGTTAGAAAAATAAAATAAAAAAATTGAAGGAATAGACGAATAAAAAAAGTAAAACAATAAAAATAAATTAATAGAATAAATACATAGAAAATAAATTGCAGTAGTCTATGAAAATGCCTTTAAAGCTTTTATTGGCTGTCTGATAGCAGAGAGTAGGTTTTAAAATTTAAATTTGGATTTATGAGGAAAATAAAGGTTCGTGCATTTAAAGAGTATTTACGGACACGTGTCATCGAATCTCGAGATGTAGAAAGATTGTTTCTCACAATTAAATTTTGACAGTAATATAAGAAACACAAAGTATAACTTACTGCTGATTTGTCGGAAATGATGTCAATATTTGGGCACTTACTGCCAAAGGCGGATCCAAGGGGGGCGTAGGGAGCATTTGCCTGAATAAAGGAAGAAGAAAAAAGGAAGGCAGAAAGAAGGAAGGAGCGGAGGAATGAAGAAGGGAGGACGCGCATGTTTGGTAATTATTCATGACGAAATTGACACAAACTGCTTAACAGATGCTTTCAAATTTCGAAAAATCTCTGAAGAAAGCCCCTCTTCCGTACTCTGCGATTGATGAATTTTCTAGGGGAAAAAAACTTGCTTTGAAAAGTGTTGTCGTTACGGCTCTCTTCGGTTGAACACAGTGGCGATTTTTGAAAGTCGGCAACACTGTTTTTTCTCCATTTAATCGTATGAAAAACAATCGATTCTTGGTAAGGTAGCTTGCCTCACGTAAAATCGATATTTCCAATGGATTTAAATGGAGGTAAAAAAGTATCGCTAGCTTTCAAGAATCGCCACTGGTTGTGCAGTAGTATTGTATCAAGTTGTTTTAGACAGGCTACCTTTCTATCTTTTTTAGTGTATTTTCCGAAGGAAATACACTATTCTTTCTTTAAACTTGTACTTCAAGTATTCCACAAGGGATACTCCTGCGCTTTAGTCTCGTCCCCCCTCCGTCCTTACTGAACAACCAGTCCTAGGCAACCGTTGAAGACTCACTAGAAAGTGAATACGAGTGAAAATTGAAATAATTCCGTCGAGAATAACGTGAATGACCGGAAGGGAACCCTGGAATTTTTGCGAAATTGAATGATGAAGAGTTTTCCGCTGAATTAATGATGTTCGATAGATCGGGCTTGGCGATTCGGGCGCGCAGTGCGAATAATCGGACAAGCATGGCGGTGACACCATTTTTTCTTGAATATCAATTGTAAACATGAGCCGTGGGAGCCGCTCCCCATTGAAAGAAAGACTCGAAAGGCCAATCATTATTTCGCGCACGTGGAGAAGAATTGCCAAGATAAAACCCCATTAGGTACGTCATTCGATCAGGAGAGCGGCCGAGTCAATGATGCCTTTGAACGGCCTCGAAATATCTAGTTTCGGGAGTCGGGTATAGTGAAGATCTGCCCAAAATGACCATGGCCGATTATTTACTATAGGCAAAGCTATAGACAAAGAAGACATAAAGAGCATAGAGCGATCCTATTGGTTGAAATGGGTGGTTCTTATAGATCAAGGGGGTACATGATGGACTAACTATCAGGTGTCGTGGGTTGCTTTTAGTCAGTCTATTACCTATGTCCTTTGTCCAATGCAACCACCCGCTTCCATCACTGGAAAAAAAACACATTGGATCTAGAATCCAAACTCTTGCGAAAACATTGACAAGAAAAAATACTCTTGATTCAATCAGATTTTTGCTTAAATCAAAAGGAAATCCGCTCAAATTTAAGAGGCTTGGTTCTTGATTTAAGCAAAAATCCGATTGAATCAAAAGTATTTTTTCTTGTCGATGTTTTTAAGAGTCTGGACTCTAGATCCAATGTGTTTTTTTTTCCAGTGATAATAAGATCCCTCCATACCCGTTTTGGCTTCTTTGTCTATCGCTTTCAATTTCAATAATCAGCCCGCAGGTCCTTCTACCGTGTTATCGAAGAGGAGAGCAAATACCAAATTCTCAATTTTATTATGGTCGATTATTTTTTTTTAATTTTTGGTCCACCGGCTTTCTCGGCGCGATGCGCCTTTTTGAATGCATGCTCAAAATGCGCAGCTTTGAGCTTGTTTTTCTCCGAATACTATCGTTCAAAAAATCGAAGGATATTCCTGTAAGCTGCGTGCATTCTATAATTTTCAAAAAAGCAGGAATTAAAAATTTCAGCCTGACTGAACAAGTGAACAAACTCCTCTTCGGAAGAACACTCGCGAGCGGTCGAGGCAGGAAGTGAATCAATTTCGATCATCGCGTGGCTCGATATGAGCCTTTCTCGTCGAGTTCGGAATACGTTCCGCATTTGTTTCGTTCGACCGAGTGAAGTCATTATGACGATTATTCTCGTTAAGCTTTGCAGGGGAACACGGAGTTTATGCCGGGATGCATAGCGTTCATGATCGCATGACTGCGTGATTACGTCTGCGACGTCAGCGCCGTGTGAAATCGGTGAAACAGGTGCGACTCGGGATGAGTAATCACCTGTTCGATTGTGGAAAGCTCCGAAAATCGGGCGCGGGGCCATCCCTTCCGTTCCTCGGAGTGCCGCCTCGGGAATCATCGACTTTCGATTTTTCCCCGTCTGCAGGCCGATTATTGAAACTGATAGACAAATCTATCGACAAAGACGACAAAAGGGATTTGGAGGAATCCTATTGGTGGAAGTGGGTGGTCGCAATGGACACAGGAGACGGATTGGAGGTGCTAATGGACTAACTATAACGGCAATCCACCAAAGACCCGACAGTTAGTCTATCATTTTCTTCCTTAGTCTATAAGAGCCAACCATGTCAACCAATAGGATCGCTCTATACTCCCTATGTCTTCTTTGTCTATCAATTTCAATAATCAGCCTGCAGGAGCTGTGGTATAAAGAATCGAGTATTCAGGTATACCCTGACAATCGATTGTTTTCCACACTGAAAAAAAATCTCGGTGTATTTACTAAAAAAAGGGTAAAATTACCAAGAATTCAGGGTTCTATTTGATCCCAGTTTTTTCTTGGTAAAATTACCATTTATAGAATTGGTAATTTTACCGAGAATCTCGGTAAAATTATTGAACTTTCTCGGTAATTTTACTGTACCTTGGTAAAAACGCCAATATTTTTTATCGACTGTGGTAGAATTACCGGGATAAAATGGCAAAGTTACCGGGAATTGATTACCAATAAAAGTGGTATTCTTACCTGAAAAAAACAGTAAAAATACCGGTTTTTAGGTAAGCTTACCAGTCTGTCTTGGTAAAATTACCAATAATTGGTAAAAAAAAGTGAGATGGTAAAGGTACCGACGGACCGTGGTAAAAACGCCGAGAATTTTTTTTTCAGTGCAAAAATTAAATGGCGGATCAATCATTTAATTGCCAAGCACGATACGTAGCGCCGAGACGTAGATCATTAACTGTCTATATTTTCCCATTCGAAGCCATGGTAAGGAATCGAGTATTAAGTTTTCACTTGATAATCGATTCTTTTCCATCAGTATGACATAAGGGTAGCACAATTTAACGGCTATATAAATCAAAAGACGGAATCACTAACTCAGTATGTTGTTCCGTAAGTAAAAATTAGGTTTCCCGTGTCGCGTGTGCTGAACTGTTGCGTTTATTTGGGCATCCGCATGATATGATATCATCATGTTATCAAGAATACGTCATCGTGTTTAAGATTTGACCTTTTTCTTAACAGCTAAAGACCCGAATTTGTGAGGAGGTCTCCGCATTTTTCTACAACGTGCTGGGTTTTCTCAAAAAGATCAACACAGTGCGCATACATATGAATACGTATATACGGCGAATCACAACGCTCTCTGAAGCTCTGTGACTCCTAGCCGTCAAAGCATCCCCTATCCTCCCAAAGCCCTTTAGAGAGTTGGTACTTTCTCATTTCCTCCAAAACCTGCTGTCGCCGCATCCTTTCACTGGGCGTCCCCTTCATCTCTCCCAAAACTGTATTCAATTTTTATTATCGCAGTATTATCAATTTTTAGGAATAGTCTTAATTATCCAACAAGAGCTGAATATCTGACAAACTAATTTCACCCTTCACAATTTTTCGGGTACTTTAACAATTCGCCCCCCCCCACCCTAACCCTGGATCCGGCCAAGACGAAATACATTGGAGGGCCATCGTCCTCTAATTTGGGGGTTTAAGGGGGGGGGGGGGACCCAGA
>NW_017547114.1:2486444-2498230 GCF_001854935.1 Bemisia tabaci
GTTGATGCTGCGGGGGGAGGGGAGGGGGCCGGCGAATTGGAAGCGCGGAGCCGGCGAATTACGAGGCTGGAATTGTGCGAATCGGAGGCGCGCGGCCGTAGAGCGGTCATCACCCTCTGGGGCTTGATCCCTTCCTGCCTTCCGCGGCCGCCGCACAGAGGAGCCCGTCGATTGGGGAAATTGGACCGAGTGTGAAAAATTTTAAAACACTTATGTCTTTGTGAATACGCATTGTGGAGGTTTGAAAAGTGTCTCGTTGGTTTCCTTTCGAAATTCCCCTCACGAAACATCCCTTTAAATGTATTTTATCATAAAATAAACACCAAAATTTTCTGTTTTGGTCGAAAAAGTCCAGTTCCGACCTTTTTCGATTTCTCGTTCTATTGTGCGCCGTTCGGCGGTTCCTCCGTTCCGGCTTGTCGCTACGCTAGTTCATCGTTGCCAGATCTTCCTAAAAAATCAGTATACCCCCCCCCTTTAACATCATCTAATATTGACTAAATTTGTAATAAATTTTGAGTTACTATTTCTGGCTTCCCTACAAAATCACCTATCTGCACAGGAAAACTATTCCCACGTATGTTTTTTCAAAAACGAGCCGAAAATAGTAGCTCCCTCAGTGAAAAATTTAGCCCAGATAAGCTTATTTTATCGTGCAACCTGGCAACCTTGCGCCGGTTTAACTCGTTTCGGATCCCACGAGCTCGGCCCACGGAGAGCCCCACGCTCCCGTGCTACGGAAAAACGACGTATCGACACTCAAATGTTGTCGAATTTTCCCTGGAAAAATTATTTGTTTTTGAGGGAAGGTATGCACGTTTTTCCTCGAACTTTTATGGATTATTAGGGGAAAATTACGAGTAAACTGAACCGGAAAACCGAAGAAAAGTACTCATAATCCGTCGTGTCCCGCACGAAGGAACGTAACTCTGTTTCAGGGTTGCAAAATTGACTCAAACGATTCGATTTTCTACTAGTATGTGATCGCGCAGTTTTTGTCCCAAAATTGTCTAATTCTTGCAGATTATATAAGAGGAAATATTTGTGGACCTTTCAGCCAGGAACGCCCACTTTCATCTGTAAAAATTCCATTTGCCTGTCGAAATCCTGCAGCGTCTAAAGGTACCGATCTGGTTATGAATTATCCTCGGCAATAGGTTCTTTATAGGGGAAAATTTGGCAACGTCCGGTTATTGATACGGTGTTTTTCCTGAACACGACTGAAAGATGCGCTCGCCTGATGAGGATAAGGCGTCCGCCCCACCCGCATAACTTTTTCCGAGAAATACACCCCCTCCCCCCCGAACCTGAGCCGAGGAGGAAAACCCGCAAAAATAGCCCCGACAGCCCCCTAGCCTACTTCCCCCGTCCCCTGGTCCGAAACGGGGTGCGCTGTCGCAAGGCTATTTTCGGGTCGCAAGATCCGCTAAAGTTTCCACCTGATTCATCCGCTACCGTTTTCCGAACATGTAGGGTAGTTCTTGAAAAGTCAGGGAAATCCTGGAAAATTCGGGGAGTTTTGCCCAATCCTGAAAAGTCCGGAGAACTCATGATTTTTAATGAATTTTTCAAGAATTTTAAGTGGTCTCAGTTTGTTCAAAAATGTATTCAAAACTTGACATTTTCAAAACATAGCTTTTTTTCAAATTCAAGATACTTTGCTTTTAAAATTTTCTCTTTGGCCTCCAAGTCAAAATCTGCCAGGTTTTTATTCTAAATCGATGCGACATAGCGTGCGCCAGTTCGACCATGCCAAGCATCCGGGACAAATCGCCTTGAGAATTGGCGCTGATTTCCATAATCGGATCTTATTTGTCGAAATTCGGTTACTTTAGTTAAAAATAAATCCACCGAAATTTGATATACATGTATTTGTATGAAAAGGACTCGTTTTAAGATATTGTGTAATGGACCAGGGACAAAATTTTAGTTCCAAGATTAGTTGATGTAAATGACTGAGCTGTTGTAAGTTTTGTAATATCATACGCTCGATTCTATGTCGCCAAAAAATGTGCAGCACCTGAAGTAGAGTGAAAGTGGAACAGTGATGTCCAGCACAGGAGCTGATATGCTAACTTTCAGTCCTACTTATCATATTCCTCGGTAAATTTCAAGGAGAAAATTTGTAAAGGTATGATTGGTTTGTGCTAACTTTGTATTGGACGCACATTATGTGGAAATATCGATTGGACAGTATTCAGTCGCATAGAAGCAGTTCTTAACGTTCCCTAATATCCGCTGACGTTTCATTTTTGAACAGAAAATTATCGGAACAGAAAGTTTGAGGTTTCAAAAAACTGTTCGAATACTTTCTTTTTACCGTGCACTAGATCTAACAGGTTCGTTATTTTTCATAAAAAGTTAAATCGTGAAATATTTCAGGAACACTTGAAATTTATGAAAAATCTACGATTCTGCACTTGTTTTGCTATAGCCTAACTAAAGGAATTAACAGTAGAAAACAAGACTTTCAATTGAAAGAGGTCCGATCTTCAAAAGTCATAAGAATTAAAGATTGAGAGGACGAAGCCGATTAAAATTGATATAATAATCAGTGCGAACGAAAGTTTTTAAATTCAGCTTATTTTTTCATTGCTCTTTTGCATCAAATGAAAGTTGAGTTGTATTTGACAGGCATGGGGGCAACATAAAAGGAATTCAAATGCGAGAGGAAAAAAAAAAGATTTTAATGGCAACTGGTATTCCTGAGTGTGGCGGTACATACTCAGCCTCAAAGTAAATTTCATTATATTGAAATATTTCACAGCATCGTGGAATTTCATAAATTTCGAACCTGAAATTTTTCAATAACTATCAGTAACCAGGACAGGGAGAGTTGTCTTGGAAATCTCTTATGATATGCGGGTTAGAGGCTCTCCATTGACTTCATAAGAAGTAAACCCCCAACGACTTACTCCGCAAAATATACTAACGGATATATTCCGTCGAAAACGACTTTGTCTATTTTATTGGCTGTGACAAGAAGTTGAAGATTATATTTCAACTTATTTTCTCTGTTCTGTTTGTTTCAGGTAAATATCGAGTCGAAGTGATCGGAATTAGGTACTCACACCTCATGAAGCGCGTAAGTTTTGTCTTCCTTGAAGTTAAAGTCATTGCAAAATACGCTAATGGTCAGCAGGTCGATCGTCGTATGTCATCATCGAATTACTGTGATGTCTTGGTCCCTCTCTTAGTATTGCGATTTATCGATCAAATTCATTCGATAACGATTTTAAAAATCGATCCGCGAATTTGCCGTCCACAATTCCAAGTCCAATTTGAATTCATTTTGCCGTATTGAACGAAACTGTTTCTGGCTCAATTCAAAAACAACGCATGGCACCATCAATTTCCATTTGCAGATACGTGCTCATTAAAGTAAGTTAGAAGTGGTAGTTTCTTATTGCGAAGTGTAGTTCAATTGGGCAGAACAAACCAGAATCCGCCTTCCTTTCTGTGGCGATTCTTAAAAGTTTACAGCACTGTTTTTCCTCCACTCAATTGTATGTAAAACAATCGATCCTTGGTGAGGTAGCTCTCCTCGCCCAAAATCGATATTTTCAATGGATTTAAATTTAGGAAAAACAGTGTTGCCAAATTGCAAAATTGTCAAAATTTAACATCACGAAATACCCTCCCAAGTTTGATTTGTTTCAGACTAAGGGTGAAAATGATGAACTAATTGTATAGGGTCACTCGTGGGTTGCTGTTGGTTAGTCTACCTCCTTCATTGTCTTGCATTGCAGCTTCCAGCTGTCACCAACAGGATCGACTCCTTTTTGTCTTTTTCTTCTATGTCTATCGCTTTGTCTATCAATTTGGATAATTGGACTACATGTTGAGATTTGGAACTACAATTTCTGGCTCTGTCTATAGAAAGAACGTATGTTCCACTAATCCCCCCCTACGCATGGTGCTTTACGGATGAGCCAGAAATTATAGTTCCTAATTGTAAAATGAAATCCAAATAGCTCGCTGATTCTGGGTGAATCGTTGTCCAATTCGTCGACCGAGCTCGACAAAAATCGCTTCGTTCAAAACTTCGGCCCCGCGGACCAAGGTCTCCTCTTCTGCGGACAGTCACATTTGGGAAAAATAATGACCGATTTTGAAGTGAGATTTTAGCGGCGCGCCCTGGTGGGGTTTTCCGGAATTAAAGCTCAAGATTCAGCGGTTGCATGTGGGACGCCTGGCAACGCTGGGCGAGAACGAAGGTTAAGGCTGACGTGAGCGTCGAGGCGACCACGCGCCGCGTATTAGACGCAACTCGGCGCGACGCCCCCCCCCCTCCCACAACCCCCCTCCGGTGCTAAACGCCACTCCAACTTGCTGTTTTCATTCAATCGGTCACGCCGAAAGTTTGTATGATTGGAGGGATCCATGCACTCACAACCAGCGTTGTTGAACATATTGGTTATGAAACTTTTCCCTCAATTTGATGTAACAATTATCTGTGATTCGAAGATAATCCTTTGGCTCCAATTTTTTTTTACTCATTTATTTATCTATTCCTTCAAAGAAAAAATTATACTACTGAAACAAATCTCGTTCCTGAAAATAATTTTCCAACACAAATCAAGTTCCCCGTTTTAATTCATAAGAAAGACAGAAAAGAAGGAGAAAAGAAAAAAAAAATGGAACTACTTCATACATAACATTTTCCTCAAACCAAGTAACTTTTTTTACTGAAAAAATGTTTTTAAATCATCGTGCGACTGTGATAGCATTCAAGAGGTAGATATTTAAACTAAACATTTTCAGATGATATTTTTGCCAGTCAGCGAACGAGTCTTCACTTGAAAGCTACGCCTGGATGCAACTATTCGTGCTCTTGCTGTGCGTGTTGCCTATTCAAAGATCCGAAGGCGCCTGGTCCTCTAACGCTGACCACGAATGATGTTATTTTGACTAAAGTTTCCACCATCGTTTCCTCCGACTCGATCCCGCTTACCGATTGGCAAGAGAGTACACTCTCCCCCTTAATTTGTCTTCAGAAGGAGGTGGAGAACAGAGGAAAACTTTAAAATCGCGGGTGTTTCCTAGATTTCCGCAGGCATCACGTAACCTTTTACCATTTTATTTATACCTATACCTACCCCTATATCTTTCACCCTTCGGTAGGCATCTTATTATTTTTTCTGTTCATCCTCAGTAAGGAAATATCGTGGATCCACAAATACAATTGTATGAGCCAGTGACTCGTTGTCTCCCTAGTTAGCTTATTTTGTTCTCTTTCGTTTGTTGTTTTGCTTTTTTTTTTTTTTTTTTTTTTTTTTTTTTTTTTTTTTTTTTTTTTTTTTTTTTTTTGCTAAGAAACGTTTTTGCAAAGACGATGCGATGGGCTGTAAGGAGCACGAAGAGACGCGATGAACCCGATGATGCGATGACATAATGTAGACGCTTTTAGTGGGGCATAGCATCGCGTCGTCGGCCGGCTTAAAGTACGTTTACATAGGGCACGGGCGACGCGATGGTAGCCGCGCAAAGTCAATGGGGCTCTTGCACGTGTCCAGGCTCTGGGATTTGCAATTTCAGTTCTGTTCCTTTCGTAAAATTTCGCGAGAAACACGATGGTGTTACTGGTTTTCTGTGAAACGAACTTTCAAGCTGGGAAAAAACATACCCCTGGTAAAAATTGGCGGTAGGAGCTGCGTTTCAAAATACCGTAGTAGTTCTTCTAGCCGACTGAAGAAGGCGATAGAAAATCATATAGCTGGCTGTAGAAAGTGGAAAAAATCTTACGGCCGGGCTACACGAAGCGATAAAAAATTATGAAGCCGGGCTATAGTTCCTATCGCCGGGCTTTTCACTTCATCGCCTGGCAGTTGCTTTTTCGCTATCGGCTATAAAAGGCTATAAGAAATTGTGTAGAAATTCGTGTGCCTTGTAAATCCTTAACCTTGTACGGAATGACCTTAATATTTACAAAACGCACTTTATATTTTCCTTTACTACATATTTTTTTTCATCAATTAAAATGAGATTAATCCATACAGAGTGTGCAAACATTTCAAAGTCATGAGTTGAAAAACGCTGACTTCACGAGATTAAATATTAGAGCCTAACACAAAGCGGAGCGGCGGTGCACTGGCGCCTACAAACCTAACAGGGATACTTCACGCATTGCGCAATGCGTGAAGTATCCCCGTTAGGTTTGTAGGCGCCAATGCGCTTTTCGCGCTGGCTGCCCGCCCGCCGCAGCGTACCACGGCGCTTGAAGCAACTATTTCACACCAGAAGTATTGCACAGTATCATACGAAATTGAAGGCGCTCCAACATATCAAGAATGGCAGGCATCCTTCAAAAGTACGGAGCTTTCCTCGCAAAATAAATCAAGATACTATGGCCCAAAAAGAGAGCGGTAGTCCAAAAACTCACTAAGTCCTAGCATCCGTAATTGGTAACGTTTAGCATACACTTTATCGCCGGGCTGTTGCTTAGTCGCCATCGGCTATCAAAGGCTATAAGAAATTGTGTTGCCGGCAATAGAAGCTATTGGAAATCTTACAGCCGGCTGTAGGTCTATGGTATTTTGGAACACAGATTCTTCTGCCAATTTTTACCAGGGTCCTTAAGTTGAGGCTATAACAGAGGAGATCTTCCACGCTGTGACTTTGCTACGTATACTCTATTTCTCTATGGGGAGGTTGGTAGCAAATACATTTACAGTTTTGCCACTTTGTTCGGGGACTCCAAGGCCGAAATCGCGGCAACCCCGTCATTGTATGGCTCCTTATTTGTGTGTAAAGAGTTTGACTGGATATGAAGGTGGACTCTCGCCATAACGGGGGCGACCCCTTCCTTTACGATCTCAACTTCGAGAGCTGTTTTTGAGCTTGGGAGCTCGTTTCAGAGTAAACCAGTGGCATCATGGTGTTCCAGATTTCAATATCAAACTGACATGGCAGAGAACGTTTGTCAATGAGCATCCTTCCGCAAAAATAAGTAAATTTATGCAAAAACGAAGTCAAATTCGTGCATTACTAAGAACGGGTCTTAACAATTGTAATATTAGATAATTCTTGATAATTTGAGTTCATAGGTTGGCCGCCATTTAGGGCCTTACAGCTCCATGACCTAACTTCCAAAATTCCCGATATATCCACACTCTCCTCATGGACTGATTTAGTGGCTACGTCTTTCGATATAATATCGAGCCCTTGGTTCAAATCAAACGCAGCACCATGTTTCGCACCCTTTGGTGCGTCTAAGTGTCTCTTACAATCAAAATTTCTCGTGTTTAATGAGTCTGAAAAAGATTTTTAATCGGTCAATGGCTAGATTCTGATAAATTGACATAATTAACTCATAAAGAATTCGTACATAAGGTGATGTTAGTTTGTTTTGGTTTGAACCAAGAGTTAGATATTATATCGAATAGGCCGTATTCGATAGTGGTTCGATGTATCGTTTGGTCCAAAACAATAGAGCATAACCTCAAACTAATCTATTAGGATTTAAGTTGGAAAAGCTGAAAATGAGATAATTTCTAACAATTTCACTTTGCATTGGCATTTGGTACTCAAAAGAATAAAACATCTGCTACCAAAGACCCGTTCCCTCCGATTTCTAAATTGACTTTTGAGGCTATGTTTATGTTTTGAACTAATCGATATCGATACAATCTCACCTGTTTGATGTGTCGAATACGATCTATGACGTCGTCACTAAATCAGTCCATCCAGGTACTCCAGCACTTAGCGTCTCAACATCGCGCGACGGAGTCGGCGTCGCCGGCGCGGCGCCCAGTGGAAGCGTGGCCTAGCGAGTTGTTTTAAGGCTCGGTCATCACCGGTAGCGGTGGCGGCGGATGGTGACCCGGGGCGGCCGACGGGAGCATGGCCGGACTCGAAGGCTCACGGATGACCTCAGAGGAAATCGAGGTAGGATTCGCGCGTTTTGCACGCCGCTCGCACGGGGCACTCGCGTCGGGCGGGCCCAATTCGGTCAGGCCGGTCGCACCGCAAAAAAGCGCCGCGCTCCACCTTGAAACCGAAGAAAAGCCCGACGCACGGTGCTGCTCGCGGTTTCGCGGAGCTGGCCGAGAGGATGTTGCGCTTTCGCTCGACTCGCAACTCGCTCCAGTAGAAGCTGGGCTTTTTTTCGCCTCCGCACCACACCGTTATCGCTTCCTCATAAAAATGGGCCAGAAATAGCGGTTTCCTATTGTAAAATATAATCCGGGTATAGGTCTCGATAGACGATCGAATTCCCGAACCAATTACCATCAAAGTGTCGGGAGTCATCAGTCTTAAACTCATTAATTTGTTTAATTTTAAAATGAAAACTTGGCGGAAATGTTTCCTGAGACAGGAAATGATGAATGGTGGCACTCCATTCTGATCTTACTTTGAACAAAATAGTGCGGCCCGTCAAAATTGAAAATTTGATGGTAGATGGTGACCATCAGTCATCAGCATGTCTACTTTGATCAGAAGTGGTTCGGAATTTGATCGTCTATCCAGGGCTTTAGGGTAAGTCAAGGAATATTGCTGAGCTCTGAAAAGTCCGACCCTTTGGCTGCAGGTTCTTGCCTCTCGTCATAATTCGTCGTTGCCCGAGTTAAGAAACGTAGTTCAATGCTATGGTCGCAAAATTAACTAGCGAGCAATTGAATTTGTCACAAGAATGTAGTGTATCTCCACAATCTCTGTAGAAAATTTTCGGATTTTTGCGTGGAATCGAAGGAAAATCAGTGAAATTTTCACCTGGGAAATGCCAAGATTCTCCAAATAAAAATGCAATTTTCTCGGGGAATTTTGGCAACATTGAAATGTAGTTACGTTCTTCCGTAAGGAAAATGACGTATATTTTTAATATTCTCGAACTGCGGCCGTATGTTTTGCGGTGAAAGTCGGAACTCCTACTTATACGTTCTGTCTGTATGATTTTGTTTTTCCTCTCGATTGTAGGAGGCTACGTGGTAAAAATATTTTGTGAACAAGAGTTTCATAAGAAACCATGCTGAAAGAAACGTTGAAATTTCATGGAAATGTAATATAAACAAATTGAGGTAGAAACTTGAAATTTTGTGAGTGCTCTAAGGTCCAAAGGAACTACTTTTATAGGACCCACACAAATTTTTAAGAAGACCCACCTGAAAAAGAGAAAGATCACTACAGTAATTGTATAGGGGTGGTGCGGGGCTTTTGGATCGCCCTGTATGTTCAAAAGCCCCTAAGAGTCGAGGAATTTTAAAATTCAATCAATTTTATCACCGTGCAAAGTTACCCTCTGAAACCACCTGAAAAGTTGGCTAGGCACTGCATGAACGCAGTTCCATGCACTGCATAAATGATGCGATGAGCCGAATTAACTATGAATCGATGATATTCGATATAATCGATATAATCGATTTATTTCCTCGCATGCCATTTGCTTGGAAAGTTCTCTCTTGACATCGATTTTATCGGTAAATAGTGCCGGAGATACCGACCATTAGCACTAACTAGAATGGTAGAGCAACGGTAGGCACTAGAGTGTGCAAAAGTCTGGGAAGTTATGAAAAAAGGCACTTTTTTACAAGCTATCTAAACATAGATTTCATAGCAAGAGATTCCAAGAAAGATAGGAAGCCAAAGTAGGTGCCGAATCATGAAATTCGCTTAGGCATTGTCAATTTGAAGTTGAAGCTCCGGGAAATTCGAGGGAAATATGTATTTCAAGTGTCAATGTCAACTGTCAAGGTAAAAGAACTAAAAAAAGAGCGCCAGATGGAGAAAGCATTGCAATGTCGTGCATTTACCCGCACCAGTATATATTTCACGTGAGGTATATACAATGGAGTTTCTGAGAACGTGAGTAGACCTCATTTCAGATTATTTTCTGCAGCTCAAGCAATTAAACTCATTTGGAACAGTGTATATATTGTAGGCAAATTGTTTTAATCTAGAGGTTAGTCAAATGCCTAAGCAGATGCTCAATCATTCTTTCTTAGATTGAAATTATCCGTGAAAGCCCCCCCCCCCTTTCCGTGGGAGCATTAAAGACCCATCTTTAAGATCTCCAGCACGCAGCACTAAAACATGGTGTCTAGGACCGGAAAACCCCGTGACTCATCAGGGAATAAAAATGTCAGGAAATCAGAGAGAAATCAGGGAATCTGTTCCAAAAACTGGTAATTACCTCCTCCGACGCTTAGAAACCATTTCGTTTTCAAAATTGGTCCACTCTGACTTTATATTGCACACTCCTCTTGAATGAAACATTTGAATCTTCAAATTAGCTGACTAATAAAGAAGCTTTTATCGACCAGATAATATAAATATCAGGAACACTTTTGGAACAAAAAATTGAATTTTGCGCCAAAGAATCGGCTGAAAAATTTTAAAAAAATCGAATATGTGTCTGGCTCTCCAGAAAATCATGTAGTTTTTCCTCAAGAAAATTCTAGGATGTAGGAGAAAGCTTTGGTTTCTCATCAGGAAATGAGCTCCTAAAAATCAGGGAATGAGCATATGCGAGATTTCTAGACATCATGCACTAAAACGAGTTCACCGAAATCGATTCGGCAATTCAGGCGGACGCATTGTTGCCAGATTGTACCGAAAAATTAGCACATCTCTATTTAACTCAATGTTAAATATCCAGATCTCCTCACACAATCTGGCAACCTTGGGTGGACGGCAAGAGATTCCCTGGCTCCAAATTCCGCGTCACAATCCCGCACTGAGGTGGACGATCCTCGCAATTTTGTGACCCTGGAGCCAAAACGCACCGGAACTTTTTCGACCATATTTATATATAATTATAGTTTTCGGCAACTGGTTTAATCGGAGCTTGACCTTGACGGGCGCGGTAGCCGGCTGATCTTCTTACCTAGAATTTTTATTTCAAATTTTGATTATTCCGGGTTGTGTCTCGTAGGGATGCAGGGAAAAATAAGGGATTTACGAAATAAGAACACTCGGTTCGGTGTATCGACTTTTTCTTATATTGCACCGGAGGTTATGAAAAAACTCAGCTGATGAGAATCGTATTAATTTTTGCTCTTACGGCATTGCCATATTTCAACTCGCCTCCTCAAAAATTAATTTCATTATTAATGAATGCTCACTGGGAAAACATGCAGGTCCAACATTTGTTGCAACGGATGAGGGAAACCCAGAAAAACCTCACCAGACCGAAAAAATTGCAAACAAATATTAGAATTTTGACTTGAATTATGACAAATTTTGACTTAAATTTTTAACAATTTTTGAATTTTGAATCCACTTGAATTTTGACCAGTTCACTTGAATTTTGACGAATCTACTTGAATTTTGACGAGTCCACTTGAATTTTGACACAGGTTTAGAATTTTGAATATTTGACGAGTCCACTTGAATTTTGACTTGCTGATTTTTGATTTGCTAATTTTGAAGACCCAGCCTTGGTCTTAATCGCTTGAATTTTGTGGTGGATAACGGCTTGGTCAGTAAATCGGCTAGCTGATCACCTGTTGGAACATATTTCACATTTATTAGCCCTTTTTCTACCTGTTCTCTAGAAAAATGATACTTTACATCTATATGTTTTGATCTTTTGTGGCTACTAGGATTTTTCGCAATACTTATACAACCGGTGTTGTCTTCATAAATTGAAATGGGAGTTATTGCAGTCATATTAACACTACTCAGAAACGATTTCAACCATAGAGCTTCCCTGACAGCTTCAAAAAGCGCCATATACTCTGCTTCGGTGGATGAGGCAGCCACAGAGTTTTGCTTTTTGGTATTCCAACAAATGGTACAGTTCTCAAATAATTGAAATAGGAAGCCTGTCGTACTCTTTCTATCGTTCT
>NW_017547114.1:2498921-2555195 GCF_001854935.1 Bemisia tabaci
TTTTTTTTTTTTTTTTTTTTTTTTTTTTTTTTTTTTTTTTTTTTTTTTTTTTTTTTTTTTTTTTTTTTTTTTTTTTTTTGGGCTAAAAATGTTTTTGTAAAGACGATGCGACGGACTGTAAGGAGCACGAAGAGACGCGATGAACCCGATGATGCGATTACATAATGTAGACGCTTTTAGTGGGGCACAGCATCGCGTCGTCGGCCGACTTAAGGTACGTTTACACAGAGCGCGGGCGACGCGAAGGTAGCCGCGCAAAGTCAATGGAGCTCTTGCACGTGTCTAGGCTCTGGGATTTGAAATTTCAGTTCTGTTCCTTTCGTAAAATTTCGCGAGAAACACGATGGTGGTACTGGTTTTCTGTGAAACGAACTTTCAAGCTGGGAAGAAACATACCTCGGGTAAAAATTGGCGATAGGAGCTGCGTTTCAAAATACCATAGGAGTTCTTATAGCCGACTGAAGAAGGCGATAGAAAATCATATAGCTGGCTGTAGAAAGTGGAAAAAATCTTACGGCCGGGCTACACGAAGCGATAAAAAATTATAAAGCCGGGCTATAGTTCCTATCGCCGGGCTTTACACTTTATCGCCTGGCAGTTGCTTTTCCGCTATCGGCTATAAAATGCTGTAAAAAATTGTGTAGAAATTCGTGTGCTTTGTAAATCCTTAAGTTTGTACGGAATCACCTTATTATTTACAAAATGCACATTATATTTTCCTTTACTACATATTTTTTTCATCAATTAAAATGAGATTAATCCATAAAGAGTGTGCAAACATTTCAAAGTCATGAGTTGAAAAACGCTGACTTCACAAGATTAAATATTAGAGCCTAACACAAAGCGGAGCGGCGGTGTACTGGCGCCTACAAACCTAACAGGGATACTTCACGCATTGCGCAATGCTTGAAGTATCCCTGTTAGGTTTGTAGGCGCCAATGCGCATTTCGCGCTGGCTGCCCGCCCGCCTCCCCGCGCCGCAGCGTACCACGGCGCTTGAAGCAACTATTTCACACCAGAGATATTACACATTATCATACGAAATTGAAGGCGCTCCAATGGCAGGCATCCTTCAAAAGTACGGAGCTTTCCTTGCAAAATAAATCAAGATACTATGGCCCAAAAAGAGAGCGGTAGTCCAAAAACTCACTAAGTCCGAGCATCCGTAATTAGTAACGTTTAGCATACACTTTATCGCCGGGCTGTTGCTTAATCGCCATCGGCTATAAAAGGCTATAAGAAATTGTGTTGCCGGCTATAGAAGCTATTGGAAATATTACAGCTGGCTGTAGGTTTATGGTATTTTGGAACACAGATTCTACTGCCAATTTTTACCAGGGACCTTAAGTTGAGGCTATAACAGAGGAGATCTTTCACGCTTTAACTTTGCTACGTATATTCTATTTCTCTACGGGGAGGTTGGGAGCAAATACATTGACAGTTTTGCCACTTTGTTCGGGGACTCCAAGGCCGAAACCACGGCAACCCCGTTAATGTATGGCTCCTTATTTGTGTGTAAAGAGTTTGACTGGATATGGAGGTGGACTCTCACCATAACGGGGGCGACCCCTTCCTTTACGATCTCAACTTCGAGAGCTGTTTTTGAGCTTGGGAGCTCGTTTCAGAGTAAACCAGTGGCATCATGGTGTTCCAGATTTCAACATCAAACTGACAACGTTTGTCAATGAGCATCCTCCCGCAAAAATGAGTAAAATGCAAAATCGAAGTCAAATTCGCGCATTATTAAGGACGGGTCTTAACAATTGTAATAATAGATAATTCTGGATAATTTGAGTTCATAGGTTGGCCACCATTTAGGGCCCTTACAGCTCCATGACTTAACCTCCGAAATTACCGACATATCCACACTCTTCTCATGGACTGATTTAGTGGCTACGTCATTCGATATAATATCGAACCCTCGGTTCAAATGTAAACAAACGCAGAACTTTGTTCCTGATTCGCGTTCTTTGGTGCGTCTAAGTGTTTCTTACAATCAAAATTTCTCGTGTTTAGTGAGTCTGAAAAAGATTTTTAATCGGTCAATGACTAAATTCTGATAAATTGACATAATTAACTCATAAAGAATGGAGATGTATGTGTGAGGGATTTGCGATTTGACCATTGATTCTTATGTAAAAGTTCGCGAGAAACACGATGGTGCCACCGGTTTTCTCTTAAATCATCTCCCAAGCTCAAAAAAAACTCTCAAAGTGAGGCCAAAGTGGAGGGGATATCCCACCCTACCCTAAGAGTCCACCTCTACATCAAAACAAACTCTCCATGCAAAGATAGGGAGCAAATACATTAGCAGTGATGCCGTGTTTTCAGTTTTGGAGTCCCCAAATAAAGTGGCAACCCTGCCACTGTATTTGCTCCCTATCTTTGCATGGAGAGTTTGTTTTGATGAAGAGGTGGACTCTCAGGGTAGGGTGGGATATTCCCTCCATTTTAGCCTCACTTTGAGAGCTTTTTTGAGCTTGGGAGATGATTTCAGAGAAAACCAGTGGCACCATCGTGTTTCTCGCAAATACATAAGAAACAATGGTCAAATCGTAAATCCCTCGCACATGCAACATCTCCATTCGTACATAAGGTATTGTTAGTTTGTTTTGGTTTGAACCAAGATTTAGATATTATATCGAATGACGTAGTCACTAAATCAGTCCATCCATGTGCTCCAGCACTTAGCGTCTCAACATCGCGCGACGGAGTCGGCGCCGCGTCTCTGGCGCGGCGCCCAGTGGAAACGTGGCCTAGCGAGTTGTTTTAAGGCTCGGTCATCACCGGTAGCGGTGGCGGCGGATGGTGACCCGGGGCGGCCGACGGGAGCATGGCCGGACTCGAAGGCTCACGAATGACCTCAGAGGAAATCGAGGTAGGATTCGCGCGTTTTGCACGCCACTCGCACGGGGCACTCGCGTCGGGCGGGCCCAATTCGGTCAGGCCGGTCGCACCGCAAAAAAGCGCCGCGCTCCACCTTGAAACCGAAGAAAAGCCCGACGCACGGTGCCGCTCGCGGTTTCGCGGAGCTGGCCGAAAGGATGTTGCGCTTTCGCTCGACTCGCAACTCGCTCTTGTAGAAGCTGGGCCTTTTTTCGCCACCGCACCTCACCGGTATCGCTTTCTCATGTTCCGTCGCCATCATCCCCACGCTGCAAGGGTCACGAAATAGGGGAAAAGTTGGATTTCATTTTGCAACAAGGAACCACTATCTCTAGCTCTCCCTTATAATCACATATCTGCATGGGGAAACCAATGGCATGTATGTTGTTTTTAAAATGGGCCAGAAATAGCGGTTTCTCATTGCGAAATGTAATCCAGGTATGGGTAAGTCAAGGAATATTACTTAGCCCTGAAAAGTCAGACCCTTTGGCTGCAGGTTCTTGCCTCTGGTTATAATTCGTCGTTGCGTTGCCCGCGGGTAAAGAAACGTAATTCAATGCTATGGTCGCAAAATTAACTCGAGCAATTTAATTTATCACAAGAATAAAGTGTATCTCCACATTTTCTGTAGAAAATTTTTGGATTTTTGCACGAAATCGAAGAAAAATCAGTGAAATTTTCACCTGGGAAATGCCAAGATTTTCCAAGGAAAAATGCAATTTTCTCGGGGAATTTTGGCAACATTGAAATGTAGTTACGTTCGACCGTGAGGGAAATGACGTATATTTATAATATTCTCGGACTGCGACCGCATGCTTTACGGTGAAAATCGGAACTCCTGCTTATACGTTCTGTCTGTATGATTTTTTTCTTCTTTTTTTTTCGATTGTAGGAGGCCACGTGGTAAAAATATTTTGTGAACAAAAATTTCATAAGAAACCATGCTGAAAGAAACGTTGAAATTTCCTGGAAATGTCACGGTATTCTACAGGGTGGTCCAGGAGTCCCGCACCACCAGAACCAGGCACCATTTCTGTAATATAAACAAATTGAGGTAGAAACTTGAAATTTTGTGAGTGCTCCAAGGTCCAAAGGAACGACTTTTATAGGACTCACAAAAATTTTTAAGAAGACCCACCTGAAAAGAGGAAGATCACTACAGTAATTATATAGGGGTGGTGCGGGGCTTTTGGATCGCCCTGTATGTTTAAAAGCCCCTAAGAGTCGAGGAATTTTAAAATTCAATCAATTTTATCACCGTGCAAAGTTACCCTCTGAAACCACCTGAAAAGTTGGCTAGGCACTGCATGAACGCAGTTCCATGCTCTGCATAAATGATGCGATGAGCCGAATTAACAATGAATCGATGATACTGTTTTATTTCCTCGCATGCCATTTGCTTATAGAAAGTTCTCTCGTTATATTGATTTTATCGGTAAATATTGTTGGCGATACCGACCATTAGCACTAACTAGAATGGTAGAGCAACGGTAGGTACTAGAGTGTGCAAAAGTCTGGGAAGTTATGAAAAAGGCAATTTTTTACAAGCTGTCTAAACATTGATTTCATAGCAAGAGATTCCAAGAAAGATAGGAAGCCGAAGTAGGTCCCGAATCATGAAATTCGCTTTGGCATTGTCAATTTGAAGTCGAAGCTCCGGGGAATTCGAGGGAAATGTGTGTTTCAAGTGTCAATGTCAACTGTCAAGGTAAAAGAACTAAAAAAAGAGCTCTAGATGGAGAAAGCATTGCAATATCGTGCATTCACCCGTACCAGTATATTTCACGTGAGGTATATACAATGGAGTTCCTGAGGACGTGAGTAGACCTCATTTCAGATTATTTTCTGCAGCCCAAGCGATTAAACTCATTTGGAACAGTGTATATATTGTAGGCAAATTGTTTTAATCTAGAGGTTAGTCAATGCCTAAGCAGATGTTCAATCATTCTTTCTTAGATTCAAATTCTCCGTGACCCCCCCCCCCCTTTCCCTCGAAGCATTAAAGACCCACATTTAAGATCTCTAGCACGCAGCACTAAAACATGGTGTCTAGGACCGGAAAACCCCGTAATTCATCAGGGAATAAAAATGTCAGAAAATCAGAGAGAAATCAGGTAATCTGTTCCAAAAACTGGTAACTACCTCCTCCGACGCTTAGAAACCATTTCGTTTTCAAAGATGGTCCACTCTGACTTTATATTGCACATTGCACACTCCTCTTGAATGAAACATTTGAATCTTCAAATCAGGCGACTAACAGAGAAGCTTTTATCGACCAGATAATATAAATATCAGGAACACTTTTGGAACAAAACAATTGAATTTTCCGCCAAAGAATCGGCTGAAAAATTTAAAAAAAAAATCTAATATGTATCTGGCTCTCCAGTAAATCATGTAGTCTTTCCTCAGGAACTTCTGAGAAGTACGAAACAGCTTTGGTTTCTCATTAGGAAATGAACTCCTACAAATCAGGGAATGAGCATAAGCGAGATTTCTAGACATCATGCACTGAAACGAGTTCACCGAAATCGATTTGGCAATTCAGGTGGACGCATTGTTGCCAGATTGTACCGAAAAATTAGCACATCTCTTTATTTAACTCAATGTTAAATATCCAGATCTTCTCACACAATCTGACAAACTTGAGTGGACGGCAAGAGATTCCCGCGCTTCAAATCCGGCGTCACAATCCCGCACTAAGGTGGACGATCCTCGCAATTTTGTGACCCTGGAGCCGAAACGCACCGGAACTTTTTCGACCATATTTATATATAATTATAGTTTTCGACAACTGGTTTAATCGGAGCTTGACCTTGACGGGCGCGGTAGCCGGCTGATCTTCTTACCTAGAATTTTTATTTCAAATTTTGATAATTCCAGGTTGTGTCATATGGATTGCATTTTGCAATTTGGACCTATAAATTCTGGCTTATATGATAAAACACTTATGTGCATAGGGAAACTAATGGCACATACGTTGTTTTTAAACCGGGCCGGAATTTATGGGTCCAAATTGCAAGATGCAGTCCATATGATCCGGTGGGAGGGACGTCGCTTCTACAACGAGAAATATCTAAGATTCAATTAAATCTGGCGAAAAGAGAGGAAAGATATTTCAAAAGCCCCGCATTTACAATCCAAGTAATGTAATAGAGTGAGCAAGTACCAAGTACGTATGTATAAACCATTCACCAATGCACTGAATAAAAAGTGACGAATTTTACCATGAGGGATAGTATATTCTATTATGAGTACCTTTGATGTTTGACACAGTCATACTGAAGTGTATAGATAACTAGAGTACCTATATAGGGAGAGTATGGACAACTCGAAATATGTAGTTCTTAGGGCCCAAAAGGGTAGGTAACCTTTGAAAACAAAAAATTTCACTGTCAATCTTTAGACTTCAATATCAAACGAAAATGGTCAAGAAAATTCATAAGTAAGCAAAAATGAGTAAGTTTATGCAAAAACCAAGTCCAATACGTGCTTTACCAACGACAGTTCCCAACAATTGTGATTATAAATCACTCTGGATAATTTGAATTCATAGATTGCCTACCCTTTTGGGGTCTCAAAATTTTCGACATGTCCATACTCTCGCTATGTAGGTACTCTATAGATAACCAGGTGAAAATGGGGGCGCGCGAGAGCTTTGCTTATAGAGACAAATAGAGACCCTCCGCTAGCCTCTTGGCTACAGGTAGAAAATTTTACTCTCAGGAATACAGCATTTTCTTACGGACAATTAGAGCGACAGTAATTTTACTTCTTGAAATTTGAGTAGCATGCATCATTAGCCAAACAGGTGTACCAAACTTCGGTTTGTTTGCAAAACGAAATACTCAACACGTTGTTACGCATCCACCTAGTAACTACACTGGAAAAAAAACACATTGGATCTAGAGTCCAGACTCTTAAAAACATCGACAAGAAAAAATACTCTTGATTCAATCAGATTTAAGCTTAAATCAAGAACCAAGCCTCTCAATTTGAGGGGATTTCCTTGTGATTTAAGCTTAAATCTGATTGAATCAAGAGTCCTTTTTCTTGTCAATGTTTTCAAGAGTCTGGACTCTAGATCCAATGTGTTTTTTTTTTTTTTTTACCAGTGTAGGTAGCTTCCAAAAATAACTTTTATGCTGTAGGGTATACAGCAATAGGGGGTCTCTACAATGTATTGTCCGGGGGAAAAACTTTTGCCGGGGAAGTTGAGGTAGGTGTAGGTTTTCCCGGAAAGCGTCACATTCGCAGGAGCCAACTCGCGATTCCCGCGTGCGAGTCGACGGCGACCTTGGACTTGCACGCGCCGAGCGTTTCCTTACATCAGCCAACTGCAGCGGATCCTCGCCTTTTAATGAGGTAACGCAATCCGGCCAACAACTTCTTCCCATGGCGAAGGAAACGGTTAGAAAAACGACGGTTCATTAGCGGAAAGCGGATAGCGCTGATGTTGAGTGATGGAGGAACGGTTCAAGGGGAGTCATGTGCCATTTCGGTTAAAAAAAACTTATTTTGTGGTTTTTTTCCCTAATCGAATTCCAAGTATTATCAGCTGTAATACCAGGTCAAGTTTTTTTTACTTTTTTTTTTTAAAAAAAAGTACAATCATTACTAAGAAAGCTATGCAACGTATTGTGACGCACGAAGCACTGCAATCCTTCCGCGAATTCAAAACTTCCAACAGGTTTTTCTCAAAACAACGTTTTTGACCCACGGTAGCAGCAAATATCGCAACTGAAATCACATTCACGAAGAATTGAAAGCGCGCTGTCATTTTGGATCCTCGTAGTCCAGCTCGCCGCGGGTAAAGCGATGTGTGCCGGGAAAGCCGAAACGCCTTCAATCCCGTGCGTATGCAACATGGACATCCGTAGAGCCCGAATAGTTGCATCAAGGCGTTGTAATGAAATGCGTTTAGTGTTCGCCGCAGTGATACTAATAACTGAGGGTTCTATGCTTGTTCCTATTACACCTCAAAATTTCAACGTCGCATATTTTGCGGATGAAGTGAACTATTACTGATTTTTATCTTGATATTGTCAATTTTCCGGAAATTGCATTGATTGTTTAAATTGATGTACTGTTGTTGGTCCTCGGAATCGCAAAGCATGTAAGCACCTGAGCCAGATTCGTACAGTTTCCTTCAACCTTCATTAACGATCCTTTGTGAAGATCTTTTCTCTCCTTTTGAAAAATTCTTTTGATGTTCATTGTGCGTAATTCTCGAAGAACAATTCTCGAAGCCGGCATAAAGTCCCCCGCGTAAAGGCCTCGTTGAGACGTTAAAAAAATTATTTATATGTTTCTTCATAAGTGTTCCTTTATTTAGGGATTTGCGTTTTCATCTCGACACTCTCCCTTGCTATGTATTTCTAATTTCTGATATTTACGCCAGGTACCGCCCACCTTATGACACCAATAAACTTTACACATTGAAAGAGAAAAATGAGCTTTAGAGCTCATATGATCCCCCATGATACTTTCGGAAACTAAAATTCCAATTTTTTTAACAAAATTGACTATGCTCCTTCCTCTGTGATATATTTTAGATCATTAGCACTCGGAAAAAAATTACCCTTACATTATCTATTGAAAGAAGACAGGGGAGTGTCTCCCTTTCTTATACGGACGCCACGCGCCACGCCGCGCCACTGGGGGAAATATTTACCAATATTTTAAATTTTATTATCATAAACTGACATTTTAGTGGTGAAAATTTGGCAACGCCAGCGGCTTCCTTAGCAGATCTAAGCGAAGATCACCACGGTCACAACGAATCTGAAGTTGCGCTTGCGCTCAAGGTTACCGTATTTTTGGGCAGAACGCGACGAAATGATCGTCCGAATTGACTAAATTACAGGCGCGACGGGCGTCGACTTAGGCTAGCGACCAGCTCGAAACGAAACACGCAGCCGTTTCCCAAGAGTGCATAAGTATGCGTGCGTGAATAAGTGTAAGATTGTCTCTTCTCGTGCGTAATTTATGGTAATTTCAACCTCGGATCGTCGTTTGACAGAACTGACCCTCGATAAGTCGCGAAACCTCTCATTCTTCGCCCCGACTCCCAGCTGATTCTTCGGTCCGAATTGAGACATTTTTTAACGAAAGAGCGATTTTCGGTCATTTTCCTCATTTTTGGTACTAGATTTTAAGGCGTCCCCAACCCCATTTTGACCTAGTGCGACCCGCCGATTCTGCTATCAAAAGATTGTAATCGAAAACAATCGGGAAGTCACCTAAAACCGTAGAGCTTTTTTCGTGTATCTCGGGCTTAATCGCAGAAATGCGTAGCTCGTTCCGGCGCCTTCGTTTGTTACGGCGGCGTGCCTTTACGCACAACGCGCGCCACTCGGCGTTACCCGCCTTCAGCTACAGTATTATTACAACAGACGATCAACTGTTCTATGTTTTTATTTGTTTTCTCTTTCCCGCAATTCTCGCATTTGAATTTGATTACAATAATTACGCGTTGGTTCCCTATTAACTTGTGGTTGTTGGAGTTCAGGCATAGTCCAGCATGCATGACATCATAAACAGTAATGTGATAATTTTATGCTAAATTTAATGCTGAAAATTTCAAGGGAATATATTCTACATTTAATCAGTAAGTGAATTTATCATCAGGAAAAATCTGGCAGCGTTCAGATGTTCATACGGGGTTCTGATTTAGCAAGGCAGGACACCCAGCACCCCGTCGCGAGTGGCCACTGTAAATCGCGATCCGTCCGTTTTACGAGCACGGGGCTTCTTTATGGAACACCTCGCACCCGTTCTGTTGTGCATATTTGTGCTAAGGAAGAGCACCGTAAGAATATTGCCAAATTTCCTCCGTTGCAATCGAGGTAACAATTCAGGCAATTATTCAAAATGCTGATAAAGTCCGAAAAAGCATCTTATTCTCGCTATCCTGAAGACTTATTACCCTTCAAACATCAATAAAAACCATCAAGTGAACGTGTCAGAGGGGGAGGGGTGCATAAGACGCGTTTACCTACTCGTGTTGGATACATTTTTTGCGAAAGCCCTGTCAACACTACTAGCAAAATTTCACGGAACTTGACGCGAAAGTTAAGTTCCGTAAATCTATCTCTGTGTGGACAAGGTCCTCCATTTATAAGAAATGGTCTAAAAAATTATGAAAGAACAAAATAAATGTGGTTTAATAATTTTAACTTCCGCCGCTTCGCCGCGCTGATCGCACTGCGTTTGGCGCAGTGCGTGAAGTATTCCTGCAGTCTTGTAGGCGCTATGCGTTTCACGCCAACCGCTCGCGCTCCTGACCGCATTGTGTTTGGCGCAATGGGTGAGGTATTCATGCAGTCTTGCAGGCGCTATTATGTGTTACATGCCGACCGCCGCGCCGAGGGCTTGGCCTTTTCATCTCAAGTCCTCGTCATCATTCCTCTCTGCGCTGAGCTCTAGGCCAGATTGCGTGTTTAGTTCCTCTCGTAACTCGACTAATTAAAGATGCTGTCTCTTCTATCACCGAAAAACGACAAAATTAGAAATTACTATATTCTCGGGAAAAAGAGATTTTATTCCATTTTCTCATTCATAATGCTTCTCTTCTGAGTCCGATTTTTTTTATACCTACATTTAAAAAATCGTAAAATTTGCCGCCATGGGCCGCCGCCCATGTGGCTACCCCCTTACTTCGGCCCTGAATGGGGGGCGCCCCTGAAAGACCATGCATTTATTATTTGGGGTATTTTCTCCCTCTTCCGTCTCCCGTCCCTTTCCTCCCAATCACAAGGAGGGGTGGACGATGGACGCAGCGCAAGGTACGTTTAACGTTTTCGTTACAACGGGCGAACGGCAGGAGGCAACGTCAAAACGAGGTGTTTACACCGTCACGCCGCAGCGGGAAAATCTGCAATGTCTCGAGTGCAAATACTCGTACAATGTTTATCGATAATGTTATTAAACGGAATCAGGAGGGCACGGGAACGCCGAGCACGTGCGCCGCCCTCCCTCTCCCCTCGTCTCCCCTCGCTTCCCGCCGCCGTCCTCGACCTGGAAGGGGCGCGGGGGAAGGGGGGCGAAATCAGGAGGGTACACTCGCAGTCGCAGGAGCACACACTCCTCGTCCGGTAGTTCACGGTCGCCCCGCTCACGTGCCGGTGTCGCGCGCGTCACTCCCGCCCGATCCCGAATCCCCGTGACGTCATGACGCACACGGCTCCGAGGGCCGGGAAAACTCGGGAAAAGGAGGGGAATTTTACCAGGGACAAATTTGAAGCGGTTATTTCGAAAAGGTGCCAAGTCGGATTTTTTTTTTTTCAAAATTGAGTTTTCGACGGAAAACTGGTTCTCAGTGATAGATGCTTCTACATCCTAGAGGATTTCGATGGCCAAAGTGCGAAACCGCGTGTCTTCATGGCAATGTTTTGAAATTTTTGCTGGTATTTTATTTTTTTGAAAAGCAACGAGCCAACTTCATAGCCTGGAATCAATACAGAATATCCCTCTACCAGAAAAGAAAAATTTAGCTTTCAATAAATTATGCTGACTAGTTTTCCAAAGAAAAAATCAAGTTTGACGGGAAGTCTGCAACGTCACAAACCGGAGATAAGTGGTTTTGCACTTTGGCCATCGATTTTTCGAAATTGCGATCGCCAGTGCTCCAAACAGCGATGGGGATTTATTTTGAAAAGGTGCCGAATTTTAATCAACACAGAAAAATTTCGACACCTCAATCAAAAAAAAAAAGACATCTCACTCTAAATTATGAGAGTAACGCATATCTCCCGAGGANGGGGGGGGGGGGGGGGGGGAGGGGGGTTTGGACTGTGAAGCGTAGAAACCATGAGAAATTTTGGCACGACTACATCCGTATTTTTCCTGAAATCCGTTATGGTGGAAGTAAGGAGAGGAGGAGCAAACTTAATTTTTTACGTATTTCATACCTAATTCATGTAACGGAGGGGGGTCGAAGAGAGCGTCACGCCATTTTGTTTTTACATGTCCAAGGATAGGGACCGGGACCTACGTCACAATAGCGTTAAAAGGCGGGGAGAGGGGTTAAAATGCTGAAAAAATGTGTCACGTAATTTACGGACGTCTCCATAGATCATTGAAATATGAAGAAAAATGAATATTTTTCCTTTTGCCGCAAGGAAAAGAAATAAATTCATTCCTTCATTCATACAAGGAGAAGGATGGAAGATTCCCAATTATTATACCCCAGTTACTTCATGAGCCGACACGCCGCTGGGCGTGGAGTCGGAAAAATGGAGGATACCCCAGAGGAGCCGGCAACTGGGACAGGAGCACGTATATTATTGACGACGTATCGATGAGAATGAGACAAACACGACGGCCGCGGGAATAACAGAAAGGGATTAGCTCCAATGGAAACAGGGCATTTATTATTAAGTCACCTAAAATACCCATAGTTTGCGCGGGAAATTACAGAGGCAGTGTTGCCGCCAGGCCGCCTCCAAAGGCACTTTCTTATCAATACCAATGCCCCGATCAGCTGATGCGCCTTCCGCCCTTCAAGTATGCCACCGCCCAAACGCTGACCTTATTTATGGGACAGTTATATATTTGAGCAGACCCACTTCTCTCTACTCGACACGCACTTTTCATCAGTTTCTGGAGCAGGGACTGGCACTATTTATGTTTCTGTCTTATGATTTCTACCCTTGATGGGCATGCTTCGGGAAGGACGGGTGCTACTTGCGAAAATCACCAGAGTTCTCCCGTTGCAAGAGGGAGGTAAAAGACATTTTGTGACAATGTGGGAAGTAGGAC
The DNA here is from genome assembly GCF_001854935.1 of Bemisia tabaci. NCBI lineage: Eukaryota > Metazoa > Arthropoda > Insecta > Hemiptera > Aleyrodidae > Bemisia > Bemisia tabaci. The sequence continues at coordinate 2,511,567 of NW_017547114.1, forward strand.
ACAATGAACCTAAACACGCGGCTAATATTTTCTGGTTGGTTTTTCTTCGGGTGCAATTGGACCGCGTTTAGCAGAAAGAAAGCAAGCCTCACTAGCTGTTGCCGACGTTAACTGAGCAATTTAATTTTTTAGAAGAGAACGTTTGTGCGAATTCCTTTGCAAATTTTGAGGAATATGCTCTGGAAATACTGAGATTTGCACCAAAATCCGTAAAACCTTTTACATGTAAAAAATTAAATTGCCCAATTAAATTTGGCAGTAGCTGGTGTGGCTTGGTTCATTTCTCCTAACCCGGTCCAATCGACCAAATCAAATAATTGGGTCGGATGTTTGCAACCTCGTTTAAAATCGCATGCTGGCTTCTGAATCGCGTTGAGTAGTTTCCAGTACGTTAGCCACTCGTAAGTCGCAACCTTTGAGTGACATCGATAGAAGCATGAGTACATTCGGTAGGACTTTTTCTTCAATCCCAGATGTCAAAAGGGTAAGTTAAAGCGTATAGTTTTTCTTGTTACCCGGGAATTGAAAATTTCTTTAACCCAACTAAAAACGTTGATATCTTATTTCTGAGTTGATTTCAGAAATTTTCATTACTCGAATCGTGTTCTACTAAAAATTCTGGTTCAGAAACATCTATCAGAATGCTTAAATTCATACCTTGTCTACCGGTCTGTTGTTGCTATTCTTCTTTCTCTCCTATTTCATTCCTTCTTTCTCCTCCTCCCTTTTTTCATTTTTTGCAGATTATAACTATTTTCAATAACATAAAATGTAGCATTTAAGATCCCATGCGCGCGTCGTTTCTCAAGCTCTTGGATCGAAGATTCCCCCGTGGAATAAAAAAAAAACCCCACTCCTTCATTAGCATCGGATTTTCCCGCGTTTATCGGAGGGCTCAAAAAGGTGTGCGGCTAATCAGAAGGTCGTGAGATAATCTGTATGACCAGAGCCTCTGACATCTGTAGTTGCCTCTCGGTCGGATATCAATCACCCAAACAAATTCTTATTTTTCCTTTTTTTATTTTATTTCTTTTTTTTCGTAATTTATCGCTCAAAAACCCAGTATTATGTACATAAGTAAAATACAAACTGTGTTCGCTTTTGAAAATATAAAGACACGATGCTTTGAAGATATGATAAGTCTATTTTCAAGGTCAAATTAAAACTTGTTCTTACAGCACGACCTTTTTATCTAAGATCCGCTCATTCTCCGGAAATGTTTTTGATTACGAATCGTCCTATCAACATAGTGTTTATCAATGCTCAAAACTTTGTGGTAGCTTATGAGTTTTAAAAGTTAGTATATGAGGACTTATGATTTTTCACTTTGGCCGCCGATTTTAAAGGTTTTTTTGATAGAGAACTGCAGCTGCAGCAGCATGACTTCGCCGTGAAGCGCCTTCAAATCCTAGCGACACTCTCCGCTCTGCCATGGAGTTAGTTTAGTTGCCTATCCGAACAAAACCCAACTAAGGGTTTCACTACACGCACACGCACTCGCGAGTTTGCAAGCTGCTGCTGTGCATTTCTGAAGACAAAAGCATTTAATCAATAATTTTTTTCTTGTTTCTCTACTTCTGAATTTTTACTCTTTTTAATTAACCCATTTAGTTTGCAATTTCCCGGCGATTGCTGATTGCATGCGGCAATTTCTTCAGGATTAAATAAAAAATAATGAACATCTTGGCGCCATTTTAAATTAAAAATTTTAATTTTTTTTTTTTTTTTGCATTTTCTGTTGCAGGTATGTTGGAATATTATTTTCAGTAGCAGTGAATATCGATGAAATTGTAAGTCATTTTCCCATCTATTATGTAACATTTCGCTCCATTGTGTTAAAATGTAATAATAACGGCTGTTGAACTCGTTCACGAAGACCAACGAAACTAATAAAATGAAACACGGTAACGGATAGCCGGACAATGTCAAGAACCCAAATGTCATAACACATGTTGCTCGCACTGCGTCTCACGTCGGCGACAATTTTGAGAAAGCGATGTGTATCGATTTATCCTCATTTTTGAATTGCTTTATTTTCTAGCTTTAAACAAAAAATTAAAAGAACCTCTTTTTAACATTCAAAAGAGCTTTTCGTTAACTGAGAATGCCCAAGTTGTTTTCTAAAATTACGTAGAAAAATGCCCAATAACTCATAAAATGTGTCCTCTGAAGATCAAATTAAAACTTTTTTATACTATACTCATTATCTGGTGTGCTCAGGGCCGGATTTACATACTTGCCGCCCATGAGCCGCCTGTATTTTTCCGCCCCCTTCTCATTTGTTTTGAAACATCAGTAGCTCGTATTCGACAGTGGTTCGATGTATCGTTTGGTTCAAAACAATAGAACGTAACTTCAAACAAAAATTTTAGGATTTAATTTGGAAAAGCTGAAAATGAGAAAATTCTTAACAATTTCATTTTTCATCGCCATTTGGTACTCGAGAGAATAAAAATTCGATCACATAAGGCCCGTTACCTCAGATTTCTAAATTGACTTTTGAGGCTGTGGTTACATATTGAACCCATCGATATCAATATAATCTCACCTGTGAGATCTGTCGAATGCGATCTATAAAAAACATCAAGTGAACGTGCCGGCGGGGAGTGCTGTATGAGACGCGTTTACTCGTATTGAGCACATTTTTTGTGAAAGCCCTGTCAACACTAACAAAAGTTCGGTTCCGTAAACCCATCCCTGGTTGGACGAGGCCTTCCATTTATAAAAAAATGAACGAAAAAATTATGAAAGAACAAACATAAATGTGGTTAAAAATTTTAACTTCCACCGCCGCGCCGACCGCACCGTGTTGGTGCAATGCGTGAAGTATTCATGCAGTCTTGTAGGCGCTATGCGTTTCTAGCCGACTGCCGCGCCACTCCGTTCCAGGTCACATTGCATGTTTGGTTTCTCTCTTAACTCGACTAATTAAAGGTGTTGTCTCTTGTCCGAGAGACGACAATATTACAAATTACTATACTTTTATTTTCAGGAAATGAGAGATTTTGTCGCCTTTTCTCGCTTGTAATTTATTTTCTGAATCCGATTGTTTTCTCTCATTTTTTGATACCTACATTTAAAAAGATTGCAAAATTTGCCGCTCCCTACATTTTGCCGCCATGGGCCGCGGCCCATGTGGCCACCCCCTTAATCCGGCCCTGGGTGTGCTATTAGCGTAATTTCTGATAGCTAGTTTGGCGTAACCTGTAATAATACCCATCTGGCTGATTATAGAAATTGATTGCAAAGTAGAGGGAGAGTAAAGGGAGAAAAATGAGGAATGAAGCTATTCTGTTGGTGGAATAAGCGGGTGGTCGCAAGAAGCAAAGGAGGTAACTAATAGACTAACTCATGGCAACTCATGAGAGACCCTATAGTTAAGTCATCATTTTTCCTTCAGTCTTAAACAATCACCCATTTCAACCAATAAGAACGCTCCATTTCCCTCTCATCTTCTATATGTCCATCGCTTTGTCTACCAATTCCAATAGTCAGCCCGCTAATGATACTCCTATGTGTCCTTCCATTCCTCTAGCTTACACTCAGATTTGGAAAGTGCGTCTTAAGAAGTTCGGTGACTTTTGAACTATAAGAGGACCGTTGGAGGTCAAAAGCTCGTCGTATCTGATCGACGCGACAAGTTGCCAAGTTTGCCGATCAAACTTCGATATTTTATATGGGTTTAAATGGAAAGAATGCTTATTTTCAGTAAATGTGACAACGTTGCGACGCGAGGTCCGGGTGCGTGATGGGGATCCTGGACGGATCCCACGTCCGCAATGATCCAAGCATACAGAGTGATCTCAAAATTCCGCACCCCAAAATTCCTTGGGGCTCTTGCCCCCTCTCAGGGAGATCCCTTCAAAATTATAAGCGGTCCTAAAAGTTGTTTTCTCCGACCTTGGAGCACTCACAACATTTCGAGTCTCTATCTTAATTTGTTCAAAAGTTGCAAGAGTGATGCTCGATGCTGAGTGGTGCGGGACTTTTGGATGACCCTGTTACCGGACGCGGGAGACTATTATCGATGAATTATTTAAATAGTATCTAAATTTACGCACCTGTTTATTTTACATTTCAAATACGAGTCGTTTCCATCGCTCACCTGTAAATCATGGAGCAGGCGGATAGATCTTGATCAGGGAGTCGGCCACTGTTTTCTTGCCCGTGTTAATAGACAACTAGGAAGGTTAAAAATAATGCCGTGCAACGCAAAAACGCCGTAAACGCCATTTTTAATTTTTTGGAAACAATGTATCATAGCAGAAAAACTTGTATACCTTGGGACAACGTTTTTACAAAATTCTTTCGCAAATACTGTCAAGAACTTAACCTGAAAATGAGGTGCATGGGTAAAATATTTTGTATTTTATAAAGTGCTAAGTTCCAAAAAACGCGGGAGTATCTTGATGGATTTACGGCGTTCTTACTTAGCTTGGCAGAATAAAATCACCGAGAGATATGAACGGCTCATTTGAAGAGAGGCATAACCGCCAGAAGTCAAGTTTCGAGAAATTTTAATTCCTTCGATACTGGGTCAGTTGAGCTGGTCATAGAATCGTATTTTGACGATTCAAGCTTATAGATTAGTATATAAAATAATTAGATCACATTGAACGCCAAGTTTCCACGTACAGTGTCAACAGAGATATCGCTCATCGAAAAAAATGGTGAATGACGTCCTCCACCACGGTAGTGCATACCATGGTTTCTTCTGTTTTGGTTTCATCTCTCACAACGGATCTTTTTACCATTCATCGATTTCCCTGTAAAGATGAGTCGTCCCATGTGTGTAACTGCTCATGCATTCGGTTCTTATTTGATTCAAGGTGCGCGCCAACATCAATAGAAATGCGTTAAATTTTTTCTGCTTGACATTTAAATTGATATGTGTTCTCTTCAGCGAAAAATGATCGCTATTCAGGATGAATACCTGAATTTAAAGACTGACAGAATTCTTTTGTCGCGCCAGCTGAACGATTCATGACACTAAATACTAAATGTTCCGTCTATTTATCTACATATTGTCATATCTCCTACGTAATTAATTGATCACTCTACCCAATCATTTCAATCAATCAATCAATCAATCAATCTAATTTAAAATTCATTAGAAAATTAAATATTTGTCATCGATATTGAACCGTATCCATAATTTTGAAAAGTAGACACGTTGGAGTGGACGATTAAGCATTAATTTTACGTAAAAATCCACCACTTAAAATTGTTTTAAATATTGTAATTAAATATACAAGCAAAGTAATTAAATGAATAAACGCTGGAAGGGTAAAAGAGGGAGAAAATAAAAACAGCGGAGGTTACCCTTGACTCATCAAAGGTACTCATCAAAAAATGTAACCTGCTGAATTTATATACCCGGGCATCTCTTGCTGTTATTCAGAGGCTATAACTTGCGAGTAACCAGCGCATTAGACTGTCATTCCTGAGCTCCATGTTCGATCCTGGCAGCTCGTGCCTGATTTTTGCCAAGGTTGCAAATTTTCAACCCAAAGATTTTTGTTGGAGTAGTACCTTTAATAATTAGAATTAAAATGAAGATGAAGATCTGGGTACTATACATTTTACGAAATATCACGCCTCTGAATAACAGCAAGAGATGCCAGGGTATATGAGTTCAGGAGCTTACATTCTTTATCCTTTGATGAGCTAAGAGCGACCTCAGCTGTTTTTACGAAATATCATGTAATAACATGTATAGTGCCCAGATTTGTATCTTCATTTTAATTCCAAAGATGATTGGTCAATGTAACCCATAGAATAACTGATAAGGAACATTAACCCCAGGTCACTTAGTTCTCCACCTCCCACAAAACGTCGGTTACTTTTGCTGACTATGTGCAGCAGCCTGATTGTTGAAATTTATGTCGGCACGACAAGAATCGAAAATCCATAAATTACGAGCCGCAGACAGGGCCATGTCTTGTCTTATCTTACCGACATAGCCAGTTAAAGTTTCAACAATCGGGGTGCAGAAGGTAGTACACATAGAATACATGAAGAGTGTGACTCTTTAAACGTCCAGTAGAAGATAAAAGTTAACCTCCCGAACAACTTCGAGAAGTCTTTCGGGCGATCATTGACGGTTTCGAACAACTTCGAGAAGTCTTTCGGGCGATCATTGACGGTTTTAGGAGGAACGCGGAGATTACGCTCAATTGGACTGCATTTTGCAATTTGGAACTATTAATTCTGGGTCATCTGAAAAAGCGCTCATGTGCATAGGGAAACTAATGGCACATACGTTTTTTTTTAAACCGAGCCAGAATTTACAGTTCCCAATTGCAAAATGCAGTCCAATTAATTTTTCCTCTCGGACGCCAAGACTGATCGTGAGTCCGTTACCTGGAAACTTTTTCTCTGGAGTTACAGCTCTTCGGGTAACGTGCGCGGTAGTCGGGGGGTTGAAGTGTTCTTCCTGCGATTTTTAAACTCATCGCGACCTACATTCGAATGCACACGTGTCACTTGGGAGTGCATCGATAGAGAGTGCTTATTTGAGCCAAAGTTTCCACTTAAGCTCAAATAAGTTGCACGACGGACCATACCGCCGACGTCAATTAAATGCCGAGCCTTTGCCTGACGAAAGATTTATCGGTCTGTTTGCAGGTTTCTCCTTTTTTTTCACGCTGTATACTTAGCATTGTTTACCCGTGCACTTGAAAACTTGGCAGTTGTGTGACGTCATATTTGCGGAACACCTCCTGCCGTTTATAAATTCAAGGGTGGGCCTGACAGCCTCGGATCTTACCGCCCACGGCTCCTTCATAAAACATGTCAGATTAGGACGCAGTAGAAACAAAGAGAAAGAGAAGAAAAACGAGACGAAGAAGTGGAAGTAGAAAAGGAAAGATGAGAACAGGAGGTATAAGCAAAGGGTATAAGAAGGAGAATGGGAGGAAGAAGGGGAAAAGAGGAGGGCAGAAAGTTGCAAAATGGAAGATGAAAACAGAAGAGGAAGTATAAGAGAGAGAAGAGAGGGAGAATGATTAGATAGGAAAACATGAGATAATACTTCCGAATTTAAATAGTTGTGGCAAGGAAAGTGCCAATTACTCAAGACTTTGGTCCGTTTTGGGCTCCCATTACCGGAGAAAATCTTGTGAAAAAAGTTAATATTAATTAACATTAATAACCAGCATAATAATTCATAATTTACATTAACAGAAGATATATTGCACATTTCGCTATAAAAAAGAAATAGCTAAAATATGGTGGACACATCAAATCTTTCCAAATGCAACTCATAATTATTGAGAAAATAGTGTTTTTTGTGTTTCTTGATTCAATTACTCTATGCTTTCATACACTCAAAGTATTGGATTTGCCCTGAACATATAGTGTAATTTTTAAGGCTTTCTTCGTGTTTTAAGCTGTCTGAAAATGTATTTACCGTTATTTTACCTCATAATGATATGCATGATGGGATGGTCGAATGTTGAAAACATTATTTTGGGACTATGAGTGCCTAAAAGTGACTCGCCCGCTGAGGCATTCGAAACGATACGTCTAAGACGGAATGGCAAACAGAAATCGTTAAAAAAAAAATCCAATTTTCTCAGCCGAAGCTTTTGAATCCGTCGAATATTGAAGAAATTCTTTCGCCAACCGGGACGTCTGAAAACGACTTTGCGTGCACTCGTACGGGCAGTTTTGGAATGATGCGATAAATAAGGAACCGGCCGAGATGATCGAAAATCCGTTTTTCCATTATGGCTCCTAAAAGCAAGGAAAGGTATTCCTGCTCTCTTCAGCACGGAGGGTGGCGGCTTTTCGGGCCTTTGCTCCACAAGAGGAAAGTTAAAATTTCCCAAAGGCGAGAAACTATAAAAAGGAGATAATTTCGCGGATCAAATTACGACTGTCTTGCCCAAGTATTCTGCCGTCTCAAGGAGAAACATCGTATGAACACGCGGGCGTTACCAAGTTTACCCCGGTTTTGCTTTTCTTCTTTCTCTCTCCCTTCCTCTTCTTTTCTTCCTCTCCTTTCTCTAATCTGCTTTTCCTTCCCCGTCTTTCTTTGCGTTTCTTTTCTTATTTTTCTTCTTAGTCTTTTCTGCTTTTGATTTCTGTCTTCTTCTTCAACTTTCTTTTCTCTCTCTTTTCCTGCTTTTTTCCATCTTTCTAAATTTCAGAGGTGTGAATGGCCGAAGTCGCTAAGGAATCCTACAAAATTAATTCATCCTACCACTACTACTCTCCTTCTTCCTCCTTCTTTTACTTCTCTCTTTTCTCTCTTCTTCCTTCCTTTTTCTTCCTCTCTTTTCTTCATTCGTTGCTTTTCTTTTCTCTCTTTTTTTATTTTTATTCTTTCTTTTTCTCATTCAATTTTGAGGAAAGTCGTGATCATTTTCCGTCGAAATTTTACAATATTTCAGGTCAAATCGCAATCAGGTCCGATTAAAAATTCGCGCCCTCCCTCCCCTCCCCCCATAGAAATTTGGCAACATTCAAAGGCTCTTACGGCGTTCTTTCTTAGCACGGGGGTACCGTGAGGTTCGTTTCGGAACGCTCTTGAATATTTAGGTGCAATAAAAATGTTCGAGCCGGCGGACTGGATACAGGGAAAAAGATCCGAAACCAACTTCCGCGTGGGTTCCGAAACTTGTTCGCACGAAACGGAAAGATCAAGTTTTCGTCGGGGCCGGGACCTGCAGCCCGACTGTCGAATCGTTATCGAACGCTCCTCATCGATAAATCCCTACCCTAGCGATGCTTTTCATCGATCAAGGTCATTCGATATCGATTATACAATCGCGCCGCAGGGCTGGGGCATGTGGGCTCCCCAAACCCGACCCCTAACAGGGAGACTACATACGGTCCTCTCATCGTAGCCTCGGCGCGCGGCGTGGCATTCGAACTGTGCCGGGGCAACGGTCGCGATAATTATACTGCATGAATCGAAAATAAAAACGAGAAGGGGAACCAAAACAACATCTTATTTGACATCATCCAAGAATTTTTGCTCAAATCCAAAGGAGAACTGGACTACATTTTGCAATTTGGAACTGTAAATTCTAGCCCGGTTTAAAAAAAACGCATGTGCCATTAGTTTCCGTATGCACATAAGTGTTTTTTCAGATGAGTCATAACTAATAGCACTTAATTGCAAAATGCAGTCCAACACTCTAATACGGGACAAGACGGATCGGATGCAACCGAAGGAGCTTCACGCATATTTACGTTTCTTTTTAGAGGGAGGGGGTGCGGGGGAATAAATACGTTTTTTCAACCTTAAAAAAAGACTGTGATTCAAAGAGGCTAGCGGGGGAAGGGGGAGGGGATGGAAATTTCTTTTTTCACTTCGAATGAAGTTTTTCTCCATTTTTTTCAAATGAATGTGGCTTTTTTGAAGAAATTAAGGTGATAATATTAATAAGAGGAAATTAACATTTAAAAAGACTGTGATTCAAAAAGGTGGGGAGGGGGAGGGGTGAAATTTCTTGAGTGAAATTTATTTTTTTTCACTTGAAATTGAGTTTTTCTCTATTCTTTTTTAAATGAATGTGGTTTTTTCTAAATAAATTATACATACATACATACGAGTCGCTGTTATAGCGCTCTTTGGCGCTTTGCGACACCTAATCGCCACAAAGCTCGGTCTTCCCACAGGTTATCAGGGAGTTGACACTCCCTCATCTCACTGAACACCCCCTGTCGCCAACCTCTCACTGGGCGTCCCCTACGCCTCCTCCCAGGAGGAACCCAATCAAGCATCTTTTTTGGCATCTAAATAAATTATCACCTTATGACCTTATAATTTGGACCTTAAAAAAAGACTGATTCAAAGAGGTTGATGGGTTCGTTTGATGTGGTGTATCTGCGAGAATTGCAGTTGGTGAACGCAACCCTCCCACTACCTTTGGAATTTTTTAAAAAACCCTAATTCTACCAAACCTAACCCCCTTTCATTGATGTATAAACCGGTAGCGACAGGCAGCATTTTTCATCCCATAAGTGAAGACCGTATACTTTATGACGTAATCACCAGAACCTGATTTTGTGCGAGGGTCGAACCGCCCGTTTCGCTATGTTGCAAATTTCAAGTCAGACCGCGGCGAAAAACGGATCCTCAGTGATAAAATCAATAATATTTCTCGATATTTCGTGCGATTCCGCTTATGGTCGAAGCTGCCGTGACCACATGCCCCGCGATAGTCGCGATAACCATCTGAGTAGGTATCGCATCTACCTTTGGCGAATACCGAAAGCGTGCGTCAAGAAGAGATTGGTGCGACGCGAAGTTTTCCTCGTTGTCTTTTTATAATAAGTCATGTTTAAGTTGCCCGTAATTCATTCCGCGTCGAGCGTTCCCGTTGCTTTGCTGTTCGGAACTTGGGAGCAACACTTTTTCCGGCGGTGTTGTCGCTGTAAGCTCAAGTGAATTTATCCGCGGGGCACATGCCTGTGAAAGCTGATTCTGTGCGAAGTTTAGCAACACCGCTTGTCGGACGTTCTGTTGCCACATTCTTCCCAAGGTCCATGGTAGTTAGGCATGGCCAGGCGATTAACAGGGTGTCTACTGTACGCAAAAAGTACGGATACACTGAAAAGCACGGATTTAGGAAGGTTGGCACGGAAGTATGGAATAGGTACGGATTTTGCGTGAAAAGGTACGGAAATTCGAGATTTTCGTGATAAACTCCAAGAAGTAGCCTTTAGGGCACGCAATTTCTTGACATAATCCATTTATCAAGCTTCTGGTTCAGTACAGTCAGCAAATTTTCCTCCTTACAGCCCAGAAATGACAGATAGAAACACGGCAAATTCTTGGAGGCATGGCTGTCTTAGTAGGGTTGGTAAAAGGGAGGAGTATAAGGGTTGTAGGAAGGTTGGCATGTTAAGCGGAAGATTCTGTATTTTTGTAAAGTCCGAAAAAAGCGTGGGAGATTATTTCAAATTCGAGCACTGACTATACGCATGCACCGGAAATAATTGATGTGAGATCCCACAGGTGCCAGAACTGGCGCATGAACAGAGGTGGTTGAATGCCGGATGCGCTACTTTTTTATAATTCTGCCGTGCTGAGGAAAAATCGCGTATAAATATTCGAATGTTGCCAAATATCTCCCGATAAAATATTTATTTCTGCGGAAAGTCATGAACACTAACACTCGAAATGTTCAGATATTCTCCATCAGCTGCACCCTCTCTTCTTCATCTGCTTCCTCTTTGCTTCCTCCTCTTCCTCTTTTTTCTTCTTCCTCTTTCACTTTTCCTATTTTTCTTTACGTTTCCTTCTTTCCTTTTTCTTCCTCCTCTTTCTTGTATTTCTTCTTCTTTCTCTTTTTCTTCTTTTTTTTACTCTTTTTTCCTCTCCTTTTCTTCTTCCTCTCTTCCTCTTCCCCTTTCCTTCTTTTTTCCTTGCTATTCCCCTTTCAATTTTTCCCATCAGTGTCTTTACTTCCTCCTACTCTTTTTTCCTATTTTTTCTCATCCTCTTTCTCTTTTCTTCTTTTTATTCATTTTTAAGAAAAGCTGTGAGCATTTTTACTCGAAATTTTAAGATATCCTAAATTGAACTAAGAATAAAATCCTTTCAAAAATTGAACGAAAAATATGACTTAATTCCTCAGACAATGTGTGTACTACCAGAAGAAATTAGGCAATGTAGAAGTGCGCATAGGACGTTTTTCTTTAGGACGACAGACTTGTAAGTGCCAATTTCGGGTCGACAAAGAGAGACACAAAGACGAGGGGTTACTTAATGAATATCTAATCAGAGTTTAAGGTAAGTTCGATTCCAAGGAGTGGGATGCTGGGATGCTGTTGCCGACGCCAAGTTGACAATATCAGCTCACCGTGAGACAACAGGCGTCTCATCACCCTCATTTCACCCTGTGTATTCTATTCAATTTCTTCGCGACAAAGTTTCATAACAGCTTTGCTTCACACTTGAATACATCTAATCCCTCGCAATGAAAGTGAAATTAACCTCCCCTTCCCCCTTTCTTTACGCCCTCAAGACTGGCTTATGAAGGGAAACGGAGGTTTTACTAAGAAGCGGACAAATCAGAGCAGAGTTGATGAAACAATCTTTCGGGTTTCTTTCCACTGATTTTTTCTCACGGGATTCCACGTGGGTTCGTGCTATTTTTAAATACACCAAATGAACGCATTAGTGGTGGCGTCATCAAAGGGATTCTTCATTACATTAGATTGTATCCAAACAATAACAGTGGCACAACCCCTGACAATGCAATGGCAATATATCTATATATATCGCCTTCCTGTGACGCAATACTAATATAGCGTGAACGGCTAACAGAGATCATACGAAGAATCAGCGCGGAATGGGCCACTAGATGATAAGTCGCGATTCCATCCATTATGATGTATGTTTTCTTTACAAAATGGCACGTAGAACACGATTTGCGGAACGGAAATTACTGAAAGTAACACTAAGATACCTAACGTTTTTCGTCGCGTACACTCGAACAGCCCGCTCATGAAATTAAGCTGAGGTGTAATAGAAAGAAGTATAGCACCCGCAGATAGTATCACATACGATGAACACTACGAATGTCAATATAACTCCTGGATGCAACTATTCGAGCTCCACGGATGTCCGTGTTGCATATACACGGAAGTGAAGGCGTTTAGGCTCTCCCGACTCTTATCGCTTCATCCGCGGCTGCGGGCTAAACTGCGAGGATCCAAAATAACAGCGCGCCTTCAATTCTTAGTTTAAACTATGAGGATACCTCTGAGGTAAAAATCATTGCACCACAAATCATGCTCAGCACATCGCTGTATCAAAACTGAAACACGAAGGTCTGAACGTCAACCTTAGCGAAAAATGCAGATCATTCGACATTCGAACCATATACCCACATTTTTCGCCATATGTTGCCCATCAGACCCAAGTTAAGTTCAGTTTTAGACCCGAAAAGAGGCCTCGAAAAGAGGAGACCAAATCATGATGCATTCCGTTAAATATTGACCTTCAATGAGCGGAAAATTGTAAAAGCTGCAGGAATTCTGCTAGGGTTGGCCTAAAAACGGCCCTCGTCGATACCAAAGGCGAGGTGCACTGAAAAAAAAAATCTCGGTGTATTTACTGAGAAAAGGGTAAAATCACCAAGAATTCAGGGTTCTATTTGATCCCAGTTTTTTCTTGGTACAATTACCATTTATGAAATTGGTAATTTTACCGAGATAATTTTACTGGACCTTGGTAAAAATGCCAATATATTTTATCGACTGTGGTAGAATTACCGAGATAAAATGGCAAAGTTACCGGGAATTGATTACCAATAAAAGTGGTATTCTTACCTGAAAAAAACAGTAAAAATACCGGTTTTTAGGTAAGCTTACCAGTCTATCTTGGTAAAAATACCAATAATTGGTAGAAAAGTGAGATAGTGAAGGTACCAACGAACCGGGGTTAAAACGCCGAGAATTTTTTTTCAGGGTGTAAATAATCGAGTATCGATATTTCCCCATCCGAAGCTATGGTAAAGAATCGATGGGTGCTCGACCGATTTAAGGTGTTCGTTGCGAACACCCTGTTTGTCAATCCTTTTCCATAGGTTTAAATGGGAGATCAATCGATAAGTCGCAGGAATGTTCGTCTTTTACCGATGGCCCGTCTTACTGCGCGCCGGAAGAAAAGAACAGAAGTCGACAGGGTCACCAGGATTTAATTTACGGTGAAGCGACTCGACTCCCCCTCGAGATCATTGACACTCGAGCGACGGAACGAAAAAGCACGAGCCCACAAGTTGGTACTCCGCCGCGCTACCGAAAAAAGACGTATGGGTCCTCAGGCATTGCCAACTTTCTTCTTATAACATACGAATTTATCGGGAAAGCTGTAAATGTTCTTCTCCAGTGTTCGGAACTCACCTTTGGGTTTTAGGAGCCATGCGGCGCATCAACCCCGATTTTTAGGCGCCATTGCAGATTTCGTAGGGGCCAAATTGACTTTATGCCTCTATATTACGGCGCATTTAGTGAAAAGTTAGACGCGAGATGTTTTCGTAACAGAACTAGTAAGTGGCTATAACTTGGGGAAGACAAAAGCACTAAGGATGAAATCATGAAGAATAGAAAAAACTTCCACTTGTAGTGCTGTAAATTTCGAATAATAATCACCTGATGTGAAAATTCAGATTTTTAGGGGGCAGTTTTTTAGGAGCCACGTTGGTGCAGAGCCTTCGTTTTTGAGGCACATTTGGCGCGTTGGCGCCTGTGAGTTTCGAACACTGTTCTTCTTTGAACTTTTCAGGCGATTCAGTTCGTAAATGAATGTAGAATATCCGAAAATTTCAATGAGAAATACGCACAACTTTCTCTCAAAATAAATGTTTTATCGGGGGGATTTGGCAGCTTTCGATGTTTCATACGGTTGTTTTTTCTTAGCGCGGCATTATTGTTACCAGCGAGATTATTTTAGTTGAAGGCACGATTTATCAGAATAAAAACCGCACCCACGGAAGAGGGGCTGGTATCAAAATGCTGTATGATTTTTGGCGCTCGACGGAAAGAGGAAGTCAGGTCGTTGGACAAGAAGACAAATGGGCTTTTAGCGAATTTGCAGATGTCGCCACTCGCAAGCTCCAACGCAACGCTCCCGCGCCTAGGAAAAAGGTCGTATGAGCCTTCAGATGTTGCCGAATTTCCTCCGATTAAGTACGAATTATGAGGGAAACGTGCGGATATTTTTCTTTTTTAATTTTTTCAGGGAATATCGTTCCAAATATGAGTGAGGATTTTTTTAGGCCTCCGAAATTTTCGGCAACGTGCTGTTGGTTCTCGCAAAAAGGCCGAAGCCAAAAAACCATCTCAGCCTCCAAAATGTTTTGTACACTTCCACAACTTAGTCTCGACCGCACCGTTGGGAACATTCTGCATCTCTGTATATTCCTAAGTGAAAAAAAAAAATTCAGGGGAAAATATTTATAAGTTTCATACCTCTAACGTAAATCAACGGTGTAAGTCGGCAATCACATATCGATTGCGTTGTCTGAAAATCTCCGCCTCTATGTTATTTTTTTAAAGGAGAACAAATTGACATCATTCCTCGAAGTGTTTGCAGAATTTTCTTCGCTTAGGGAAGAAAAATCACAACAGTTTTAAAGAATTGCCGTTGAGTAGTTCTCTGTTAAATAATATAGTATGACAGGAAGTCTGCGACGCGACGTCGCAAACCGAGTTATGTGATTGCCGACTCACACCGTCGAAATACTTTGTCGGGGTATATTTGGCAACATTCAAATGTGCATAACACTTGCACAGCAGCACGTATCAATGTCGCATGGACATTCAACCCTTCCTGACTGCCTTCGATTGATTACATTCATTCTACTCCTCAAGAACTTCACTTGTATTTTCCCTGGGAATTTGCAAGTGAGATGAAACAAATTACCAATGTGGTCCTCCGAAATTGTCATAGTAAAATCCTCCGGTATTTTTCCGAAAGATCAAATATTATCAGCGTAAATTTGGCGGCGCTGGAACGTCGATACGAGGTTTTTTTTCTCGTTGCGATCGGACGGGGCTGCGCGGCGTGCGACGGCGGAGGCTGGTTTTTTCTTTCGACGGGAGCGAGGAACTGAGGTCGACGAGAAAAAGAATAAAAAGAAGAAAAATTATAAATAAAGGAGAAGATTTATGAAATAAATTGGCGAGCCCGAAAATATTCGCCCACGTCGGAATTCGCCGTGGCGCGGATGGGGCCGTAACGCGTCGTGTCATGCAGTCAGAGTTGACACCGACGACGATGGGAGACAAGAGCCACACGCGTGAAGGTGCGCTTCCACAGGCGGCGCGCGACGCGGAGTTGGTCGCGCGCCACTCCCAGGAGTGCCTGGGCTCCCTCCTATCGATATCCGAGTACCCAGTGCCTAAAGTCTCTTTATAGAGAAATTTGAGACAACGCTGCTCATGGATGTCACAAACGGGAATAAAGATTACACAAATCGGACGTTTTTTGTAATCTTTGATCAACCCATTCCCGAATTCCTATTTCCGTTTCCTCTCTCATTCCATTTGATCCTTACCACACCCCCAACTCCTCGGTCCATTCTAGTTTATAATCTTTGCAATCGGTGAAAATGTAATCTTTATTCCCGTTTGTAACACTGTGAAGGCCTAAAATACGGGAACCAATCAGAAATGGATTCACATTGTCTTGACTCTCAGTATAAAGGGACTCTAGTTTTAACCAATAGGATCGTTCCATTTTTCCTTTGTCTTCTTTTTCCATCAATTACTACAATCAGCCCGCTGTTAGCGTTGTAAAGGCGATTCGACATACGGTGGCGTGGCCGAATTCGCGTCGCAGGCTCTCTGTGGAGACCTGGCTTCACAATCGCACACGCTAATTCGCCAACACGTTTTCTTCACCCGAAACTCGCCGCAGACTGTAATAGAGTGCTTGATCTACGATGCACGTCTCAATATTTCAGTTATACCCGTGGCGTTTCCTCCTGAATAATCTCGTAGACACTTGGCAGCTTCTATTATCCTGCTTGACGCGTCTGAAAGTAAAAAGCAAATTACGGCGACACCGAAAGTGTTTCAGACTGCTTTTGATTGATTTGCTGGAAATCGAGGGTTTTTTTTTTAAATTGAAAAAACAATAATAACATGTAAAACGGTAAATAAGTAAACAAAAAAGTTGAAAATATCGCGTAGAAGTTTGATGGTTGATCATTTAGCTGACTTGATTCTGTAATATTTAGCTAGTTAAGAATATGCATTTCGAGCGAAATGAGTTTAAATTCTTTCAGAGTGCGAAACCCGCACTGGAAAAAAACACATTGGATCTAGAATCCAGACTCTTAAAAACATCGACAAGAAAAAGTACTCTTGATTCAATCAGAATCTAGCTTAAATCAAGAACCAAGCCTCCTAATTTAAGCGGATTTCGTTTTGATTGGAGCAAAAATCCGCTTGAATCAAGAGTATTTTTCTTGTCAATGTTTTTAAGAGTCTGGACTCTAGATCCAATGTGTTTTTTCCAGTGTGTCGTCCTCATTTTAGTGCTTAGTCGTTTTAAGTTCGGAAGTCGGAACTACCTCAACGCTAGAACCTTACAGCTGCGGTTTTATTTGAGTTTGAAACTCCAAGGAATAAATTTCGCCAAAACAACCCTGAGACCTATATTTAGGTCAGTAAATCTGATAATAGACTGGAAATGACCGAATCATGATGCATTCTGTAGAACATAGACACTCGATGAGCAAAAAATCGTAGAGACGAAGAAATTTAGCAAGCGTAGACCAGGAAAACAGCCTTAATCGATACCCCTCCTTTTGAAAAAAAATTCATTATCAGGCTATATGTAGCAATGCACGAATGCCTATATGACGTTTTTTCTTAGCACGGCAGCCTTGCTGCTCAGCGCAGCGGTGCCTATCCAGACGACATGCAGGATGCATTCAATCGATTACAGCGATCATGGAGCTTCCTGAACTCGTTCTGAAACGGGTATCGCGTAACTGCACGTGAAACGCCTTTTCACATACGTCATTGTAACTTAGTATGGTAGCACGGGCGTCATCATATCGTAGTCGTCAATGTAACAATATTTAATTACTGTAACTGCAGCTCTAATGCCGCAGCCCCAGAGCGGTTTGGCTCGCAATCTGTACGGCTTCAATGAAGTTAGCAAGCGTAAAATGATAGCTCTTCAAAATAGACGCAGTTTGCAGCGGAAACGAAAGAATTTTATTTTGACTTGGGTAAATTTGATTTAGTTTAGCACCTACTAACATTCGAGGGCAGAACTAGTAAGGAGCCAGGGGGGGGGGGGATGCTCCCTCCAGCAATCTAATTAGCCCTTCTCAAGAATTCAGGGTGTCTAGCATCAGGAAAAACCGGAAAATATCAGAAATTTTGACTGAGTAGGGAAACATCTGGAAAATATCAGGAAAATCGGAAAAATCAGATGTTTTATCAGGAATTTTTCCTACGCGAATCTCCTCGGCGGAGGAAGTCTTACTGCTTTTTACCTACCGTGCCAGGAGTCGAGAAAAATCAGGAAAATGTCAGGAATTTTCAAAATGAAAAAATCATGAATTTTTTATAAAACATCAGGAATTTTTTATAAAATATCAGGAATGTTTTATAAAATATCAGAAAAATATCAGGATTTTTCAAAATTAAAAAATACTAGACACCCTGGAATTGTGAGGAATTTTGCTAAATAAGTGTGTGACGTATCTTTCACCTTTAAAATTTTAATTCGATCAAATTGTCGGTAAAAAAACTCAAAATAAAAAACTCAAAATTGTTCCCGAGACGATTCGATTTTTCAAAAGTTTTCCGGAGAAAGGACCCCAGACCCCCCATTGAAGTCAGAGAAATCCCCCGAATCCCCCTTTGGAGGGAGTGACCCTTTGACAGGTGACCCTAATATCATAATATTTTTACTCACAAAGTGAGAAATAGAAAAGAAATAGTGATTTGTTTTTGTGCAATTCCCGTCCTCGTTTGTTTGTAAGTGACATATTCTGTACTTTCGGACGTCTATGCAAATTTTTGCTTTTTAAAGAGTCATTAAAGAGCATGGGACGGATTTCAGACTCATTTTTAACACCATCGTGGGTAAAACACAACTCTTCCTTCCCTTCCAAAAAAAAAAAAAAAAAAAAAAAAAAAAAAAAAAAAAAAAAAAAAAAGATCGATCCACGATTTGTCAATGACAAATTATAATGAATTAACACCATTTTAATTTTCAATATTTATTCTTGGAGTTTGGATGTGCGGTTATGTTCTATTGTTCCGGTTGGCCACCTGATCAGTCTTTTGCCCTGAGGTTGTGCATCCTCTTTTGCCGGAGGGTAATAGAACTACAAAGAAATTGATCAAATATTATATCCTGTCACCCACGTGCCCTCGCTCCATCGCACCGCGTTTTCTCCCCATCCCTTCCACCCCCCCCCCCCCCCTTACCCTTGTCCTGATGTGTCGGATAAGCGTCCCTTGCCGAACTCATCATGCTGCAGATAATCACTATGCGATCTGCCCACGAAAACGGGTTGTCTCCAGGGCAACGGTGCGCTGCCCGAGGCGCGGCACTCATAATTTCACCGTTTTTATCTCGTCGTTGACGCTACACCCTCCCACCCCCCATGGTCACCCCCCGCTCCAACCCCAATCAATAGCCTATTGACTCTCGGCTCCTTATTTAGTCATTCAAAAGCGATGAAATAATTATGTTGACGTCTCGTCCGACGTCGACGTGCGACGCTGAGCCCTCGGCCTTCCTTTTAGGGTCGGCCATTTCTAATCGATTACCTCAAGACATCGATTTTTTTTCGCCAAAGAATGAAAAAAGTTGCAATGATTTTTGCTCTCCTCCAATTCTACCTCTTTCAACTGTTTTTTCTTTCTATATCCTCTCGTTCCTCTTCTTCTCTTCTTATTTTTCTTCTTATTTTTCCTCTTCTGCTCCTTTTTCTTTTACCTCATCATCGTCGTCGTCGTCTTATTCGTCTTCTTCTTATTCTTCTTCCTCTTCTTCTTCTGCGCTTTATTTTCTACTCCTTTCTCACCTCCCTCTTCTTCTTATGCTACTCCCTTTTTATATTCCTGTCCCTCTTTTCTTCTTCGTTTTATCCATCTTATTCCTCTTCTTCTCCTTTCTCACCTTCCTCCTTACCCTCTCCTGCTTCTTAATTCCCTTCCTCTTCATATCCCTGTCCTTTTTTTCTACTCTCTTTCTTCCCCCTTATTTTTTCTCACCCTCTTATCCCTCACCTTCTTTTCCTTCCTCACCATCATCTTTTTCCTCGCTTTCTTCCCAGCATGTTCCTTTTCTCCTTCTCCTTTTGTTTCTTCTTACTCTCACCAGGGTCAATTTAAAATCGGAATCGATTTTCCAAACCCATGAACCCTCAAAATTAAAGAACCGAGCAATTTTCGTTAAACTTTTGTCCAAATTTTAATAAAGGCAACGGCAATGGGGTTATATCAGCGTTTTTTTCATCATTCCGATTCCAAAGAAATTTTTCCGCCGGTAATTTTTAAATCATTGGTTTTTTTATCGTAATCAAGAAGATTTTTCTCTCCTGCTTACTCTCGGCTCAATCCTCGATCCTCGATTCTCGACAAACCGCGAATGGGTCGGATGCTTCCGCCGAGAAGAGAGCGTAACGCTCGTTAAAGTCGTAGCCCGTGAGGTTGAGTGGACTCTTAACGAGTTTTCGCGGGGTCTCGAGCACCTCTTAACGAAACCCATCGCAACCTTCCGGTCTTCCAACAAAAGCGCTCGCAGACACGATGTTTCCGAGACCTTGAAACTTTATTTGGCGATGAGGAATCATTGATGATTGATTGACAAGTTGGCCAATCCTGCTCGTCGAGGCTGTCACTGGCTGATCATTAGAATTGATAGACAAAGATGACCAAGGGAAAATGGAGCGATCCTATTGATTACGGGTGCGGTAAGCACTAAGCTAACTAACGGCAATCCACGAGGGATCTTTTAGTCAGTCCACCATTTTCCCCTTAATCTACAACAACCACCCGTTTCAACCAACGAGATCGTCCCTTTTTCCCTTTGTCTTTTTCGTCGATCGCTTTGTCTATCAATGTCAATAGTCGGCCGAACCGCAATTCACTGCTCGTGATACACCGAATAGAAAATTGGCAGGTGTCTGAAATGCGATGAATTTCGTGTTTAAGTGAAAATTACTGAGTGAACTGGACACGAGGAGACCCTAAATTCATGAATTGAACGGTTATTGGAGGAGATATGACAAAATGATCTAATCTGCCAAAATACATGTGTTCAAACGGGAAATGCCGCTAGATGACGTCATTAGGCGGTGCATTTTCACACTTTTAAATCTATTTTTATACTATTTCCCATATCAGAAAAAAAAATTTAAAAAATACTGTGGAATCAGCTTTTTAAGCACTTTCATATGAAGCAATAAAAAAATTTGCATGCAAATTCTCCATTGCATGTGGTTCACCGAAAAAAAATTATCGGCGTTTTCACCAAGGGCCGTTGGTACCTTTACCATCTCACTTTTTTTTACCAATTATTGGTAATTTTACCAAGACAGACTGGTAAGCTTACCTAAAAACCGGTATTTTTACTGTTTTTTTCAGGTAAGAATACCAATTTTATTGGTAATCAATTCCCGGTAACTTCGCCATTTTATCTCGGTAATTCTATTACAGTCGATAAAAAGTATTGGTGTTTTTACAAAGGTCCAGTAAAATTACCAAGAAAGTTCAATAATTTTACCGAGATTTCCCGGTAAAATTACCGATTCCATAAATGGTAATTTTACCAAGAAAAAACTGGGATCAAATAGAACCCTGAGTTCTTGGTAATTTTACCCTTTTCTTAGTAAATACACCGACATTTTTTTTTTTCAGTGTAGGCGGTGCATTTTCACACTTATCTATTTTTATACTATTTCCCATATCAGAAAAAAAATTTGAAAAATACTGTGAAATCAGCTCTTTAAGCACTTTCATACGAGGCAATAAAAAAATTTGCATGCAAATTCTCCATTGCATGTGGTTCGGCTTTGACAAGCCGCGGGAACGCGAAAGTTTCCTTTTTTTACTCTGCCCGGCGAAAAAGAAGAAAAAAAAGGGCGGCCTTTCGTCGGGCAGGGATTGCAGCGCACTCGTAGGACTTCTGAAACGCAAGTCGGTGACGGAGGCCTCCGCATGCATTATTCACGGAACTTGGAGCTTTCGTGCACGGCGGCATGATAATGGAATCACGGACCCCCGTTCGTTCCCCGGCGTCGGACAGATCGGCCATCGGGAGAGAGATGACCTCCGTTGACCCCCGCGCGGCGTCCCATGTCCCGTTTCCAATCACGTCCCGCATCTTAATGAAACAAAATCATTTCAATTTCTGAAACCCTCGAAACTGTGACACTGTATGATTCGGGGCCTTCGGAGTCGTCCGAGCGGAAACACTGTAGAGCCTCGCGATTAGTCGATTAATCGAATTTTTGGATAATCGATTGTTAATCGAAATCGGTCCAGAAAAGTCAGGGAAACTCAGAGAATTTATGGCCACATGAGAAAAGTACTGAATACCACACTGGAAAAAAAAAAACACATTGGATCTAGAGTCTAGACTCTTGAAAACATTGACAAGAAAAAGGACTCTTGATTCAATCAGATTTGCTTAAATCAAAAGGAAATCCGCTCAAATTAAGAGGCTTGGTTCTTGACTAAAGCTTAAATCTGATTGAATCAAGAGTATTTTTTCTTGTCGATGTTTTTAAGAGTCTGGACTCTACACTGAAAAAAAAATCTATGTGTATTTACTAAGAAAAGGGTAAAATTACCAAGAATTCAGGGTTCTATTTGATCCCAGTTTTTTCTCGGTAAAATTACCATTCATGGAATTGGTAATTTTACCGAGAAATCTCGGTAAAATTATTGAACTTTCTCGGTAATTTTACTGGACCTTGGTAAAAACGCCAATATTTTTTATCGACTGTGGTAGAATTACCCAGATAAAGTGGCAAAGTTACCGGGAATTGATTACCAATAAAAGTGGTAATCTTACCTGAAAAAAACCGTAAAAATACCGGTTTGTAGGTTAGCTTACCAGTCTGTCTTGGTAAAATTACCAATAATTGGTAAAAAAAAGTGGGATGGTAAAGGTACCAACGGACCTTGGTAAAAACGCCGAGAATTTTTTTTTAGTGGGATAAAGATCCTTGTAGGTAGAACTTTCATTCGAATGTCAGGGAATTTGAAAGTTTTGGAGTTAGGAACAAGCGAAAATAGCCTGGGAAAGTCAGGGAATAAGAAAATGGAGAAATTATGGGAATCTTAAAAATTAATCGGTTATTTAATCGAATAACATGCAAATTTTGAAATTCTGAATTTTTTAAAAAACAACCTGTACCCATGGGACGTCCGTCAGGGCTCCCAGGTGTAAATCAGCATGTGGCATTTGAGAGTGAAAATCATGTGTGCTGAATATTTTTTATGATAATTTCTTAAATTAGGCAAAATTATATCCGTAATTCCTCCTGAGATCCTGAGACTCCATAAAGTATCAGATTTGTCGGGTTTCTAGCTAAAACTTATCAAGGCTTCGTGCTAATTTTTAAAAGTTCGACATGAATCGGGAAGCTTTCAATCATTACTATCATTACTGAGCTCTGTAACCCCCTAAATTTTCAATTTTTCGTACAGTTTGCTCTAACGTTCCACGAAGCCGCTTTCATGGTTTTTAGGCGCGAAGCAGCCTATAGTGGGTAGGCCGCGTAGCGGCCCGGAAACGTACCCCTTTAAGTCAATGAAACAGTTAATCGTAATTTTAACATTCGATTAATCGATTAATTAATCGTTAATCGAGATAATCTATTCTGGATGTGTTTAATGGCGTCGAAGGGGTTAAGCGCCGCGGTAATTGGCAGCTTCTTAGCCGCTGAAATC
The DNA here is from genome assembly GCF_001854935.1 of Bemisia tabaci. Taxonomy (NCBI): domain Eukaryota; kingdom Metazoa; phylum Arthropoda; class Insecta; order Hemiptera; family Aleyrodidae; genus Bemisia; species Bemisia tabaci. Next base: position 2,534,967 of record NW_017547114.1, read on the forward strand.
TGACGGACTTTCCTCGTTGCAGTCCCTTTGATGAGCTCCAGCCCGCGACGTGGGATGCTGCGGGGTTGGCAGCGCCTGAATGGCCCCTCATTAGTCCCTCGCAGGGACCGGCGCAGGGGTCGAAGCATCTTCAAGTTATTATCTGACGAAACGCCAGACCGATGAAAGCCGCGGTCGTCACGATCACAAAGGCGCGAGCGATGCAAAGCGATTGCGGCGTAAATCGAGTTTATCACCCCGCGGGGTCGAGTGGGGAGGGGGTGGGTCGGGNGGGTCGGGGTGGGGTGGGGTTGGGGTACCTGAGAGTCCCGTCCCTGGGGAGTACTTGAGAAAGTTCGGGTGCAACTTCAACACGTTCGAAACTAATCTGGACGCTCGAAGGGATGAAAGCTCCGGCCCGGATTCGGAGGAATGAAAAGCCTCGGAATCGGGAATTCGGGATGCAAGGGCGAGAAGTTAGCGAGGCATAAGTTGTGTTCAATGGCCACTCATTGGGATAATTCAGTCGGGGATGTTTCGATGGAGTGATTTAGCGGGTAAGGGGAGTATTCAGAGTCGCTTCGTAAACAGTTCCTTTCCGATGGCTCCATATGGTACATCGTGATGAAGGAAGTCCTTAGAATAGCATCATAAAAAAAACTAATTTTGCCAACTTCTTTCAAATTAACCGGTATAACTTCGGAAATGAATTCCTGAAAATGGATTAAAATGTTCTACTACTGCAAACATACAGATTATGGAAGAAATTATTTTGCGGGCCTTATCAATTTTAAGGTAGGTTCGCGCCTACTGCAAATTTTGTCAAAATTTAAGAGTTCTTTCTTCCATATACAGGGTGATCAAGGGTCAAACGGCCAGACTGCAGGAGCCGAAACACCCCCAAACCTCCTCTTTAAATTGAGATTTCGATTTTTTTAGATCATTTATGAATTCAGGGTATAAAAGTACAGGAGAGTACACATTTACATGAGATTTGGTTCACAGCCGTTGCCAAAATTCAGGAAAAACGATTTAATTTCCGAAATTGTGGGGGGGCCGTTGCTCCGACTGGGGGCCCTTTTGGAAAAACTCATTATACAACTCTCTTATACAACTTTTAAACAGCAAGAAAGTCTAATTTTGACCCATAGAACACGCTCTTGCAGTCTGGTCGTTTAACCCTGGATCGCCTTGTATTTTGTACTTTTTGAGGTGGCAAATCATCGTAATCCTTTGTAAAGATCCAAGTTCAAAGTTCCTGAATTTTACTTTGGCGAGAATATTGTCCTTTTTATGATACTATTCTGAGGGTTTCCTTAAACCTCATTTCACTTCCATGTAAACCAAACAGGGCCTCCTAAGGAAAGGATCTGTCCAAGGAACGACTGTGAGTTCGACGCCGGAATAACTTCGCGCAACTTAGGAACCTACTTTTTCGCCTGTTGAATTACCTGGAGGTGTTACTTTTTGCGGCTGCGTGTTTATTTTAGACTTGACGGTCCGTAACTTCCTGCCGCCGCGCCGCGCCGTAATCATTGCAGGACCTTACCGCCGCGCCGTACCAAGGAAAAAAGCAGTATGAGCATATTCAAACGTTGCTGAATTCACTGTAGTATTAATAAAATACAATTTTTTCGGAGAACCTTCGGCATTTTCTCTTCTAATTTTTCAGGATTTTTTTCTATTCTTAAAATCTATGTAGTTTGTACACATTTCAAGGATAAATTCTCATAACCTCCGTATAAATCGATTATTTTATCCGTGTAAATTTGGCACCTTCCCAATTTTGTACGGCGTTCTTCCTCAGCCAGAGATGCAAGATTTCATGTAACTTTATGATATGAAATTTCATCCTGAAAGTTAAAACGTCTACAATGGACTCAGTATGTCATGACAGCATAAGAACAGTAAAATCATAATTTTGAAATTTTCAGATAAAAAGTATGAATCGAATTTCAAAGTTCCTTATTTTCTCGAAATTCTCGAATAATTGATGTGAGTTGCGCATATGCGGCCCCGGAAAAATCGTTGTTTCCAAATCTCTGTAGCACGGAAGCATGCATCTACGTACACATTGGGACGAGGCATAGAACGTGGAATTTTTGCCTAAAACCACAAATTTTGATGTTATTTTGTTAGATCATAAATTTCAAGACTTATGCCGCTTGAAAGAAATCTTAAGGTTTAACCAATGCTTATTCAATCAAACTAGCGAGTAAACTAAACCAATCACCAACAATTATTATCACCAAGAAGAAAAAAAAGTTTGCTGGGTAATAAAAATGACCTAAAACCTGAAACCTAACCTAACCCTCTAAATAACTTAATTAAAAATTCTAAAAAAGGAGAAAACCCAGCAATCTTCGAGCCTCCTAATTCTTTTCTCATCGCCTCCGGGAAGTAAGAGCTTTACCCGGGGCAGTTTGGCAGCAGTGAAATTTCACACGACGCTCTTTTTTAGCGCGGCGAAGCAGGTGATAAAATTCGGTTGGCACTCCGCGCCGCAGACCGCGCAGCGTAGAAATTAATAGGGCCCCGGGCTAGCCCGGGTGCGTGTGACCGGTGATGCCGGTGGTCAGTGCGAGGGGACTCGAATGATAATTTCGCGGGGGTCAAAAACACGGACGGGCCTCGTTAGAATCGTATGAATTAAGTAATCACGGTAATCGCTCAAACGCCAAATGTGAGGAAGGGTCAAGATACATCTGCCGTGCCAAGGAAAAACGCCGTATGAACCTTCAGGCGGTGCCGAATTTTCGTTGATGAAACACGGATTTCCTGGTAAAATTATGAATAGTTTTTTCCTAATTTTTCAGATACTTTAGTTCACAATTTCACATAAAGCTCCTGAAAATATCTAGGAAAAATATTCAGAACATGTCTTAAAAAATAAATAAATTATCGAAGGGAATTTGGCAACCCTCGAATGGACACACGGCGTTCTTTCTTAGCACGGCAGACACGGCAGAGGATGAAACTTACCACACTTGGAGTTCATTTTGCAATATACAGGGTGATCCAAATTTCCCGCACCACCCCTTTAATCCCTAGGGGTTTTTCCCTCTCCGAGAGATCCCCGTAAAGTTTTGGAGGATCCCTAAAGATCGCCAAAAGGTCGAGGCCCCCCACCCGAAAAAAAAACCCCGGCGCGGAACGAAGCGGAGAGCCGGTTTTGTTTTAAATTTCTCGGCTCAACACGCTCTTTTGACCTTTTGTAGAAGTGAGGAAATCTGAGACACTTGACGTTAAAGACCTTGTAAGAACCAACTGATTGCAAGCAATGTAATCGAATGTGGTAGAAGTTAAGTTCGAAAGTCAATGCTGTTTGCTGTCCCTGAAAAGGTCTGATGGAATACATGGCATGTGAAACCCGAAACACATAAGTGTATTTTGGCCAAACGAAAGTCGTCGCTCAAAATGAAAGTGTCGAATGAACAGACCACTGTTTCCATCCATTTTCAACGGAGTGCTGTTCAATCTTTAGAAAATCAGTTCGCCTTCAAATTTTCGCGTATGCAACACGGATATCCTTGGATCACGAATAGTTGCATCCAGGTTTTGCCACCAACGGCACGCGTATATCGACTGTTAAACTATGTAAGCGCGTGTCTCAAGAGCGGTGTTTTATAACTATGTGCGACTAAGAGTGTCGGCCACCACTTTGCTATCGCGACCTCAGTAGGACGTCATTTTCCTCGACCGGGATGGCTACTGCCACTCTTGATTTTCCTTTCACTTTATGTTTAAGAGAGCATCTTTTGACAGTTATAGTGGAAAAAAATGTGGTTCATTCGTCTGCATCCTCTTTTTTCCTCGTAAAAACCAGGAAAAACCACGGCACAGTAAACGGGCGGAATTTAAATACAACTGCGGCAGTTCCTTCAAGGGGAAAAATCTTGTGAGTTGTTTACAGGCACTAAGTGACGGGTTTGTCTAAAAATAAACGTGGAATAAAAGGATTACAGAGGGTATCCACTGTACGAAAAAATTACGAACGCACTGAAAAAGCATGAATTTTGTAAGGTCAATACCTACTCTCTATGACACTTTAAAGTGCTAAAATGGTCTGTTTGTGACAAAAAAAACCCCATTTGTGCGGCTTGTTTCTACTCGGATGCTGAAAATTTACTAAGTATGGTTTTTTGTTGTGTTTCAGAGCCCGCATCCTGAAAAATGAAGCTGCCTAACGAGCTGGTGACTGACATGAAGCTGATGTCGTCCATTTTGGATCGGTCATCCAGCACGTACATCATTTTGTTGGGCTCCAAAATTGGCAAAGAGGACATACGGCCTATTCCCGATTCCGAGTAAGTTTCATTTGTCGATGCTTCCATCGTGCAGTTGCGACAATTGATAATAGGTTTGCATTTTGATGGCTACCGCAAACTAACAATTTTACAGGACAAAGAAAGAACTTGGCCATTGTTTTATTTTTGGGGTCTGAATTGAATTTATTTTAATACATCAAAGCGTAATTGCAGCGCTCCCATGCGGTTTTGGACCAAACTAAAGATGTTAGCAATGTCAGCTATTTTATACTGTTGAATATACGGCAAAGTGGCTAACTCATTTTTGCCATTTTTCTCAATTAGGCGGTATTATTCTTTAGCCCTCAATTTTCCTTTTCGTAAGAAACTTTTTTTTCTTGTCGGAGTAAAGTTTCACCGAAAGAACTCAACAGGAATGTAAATTCGGCTGAGGCAAAAGTTGAGTCTTGTGAAAGAATTTTAGATTAGCGATTATTTGAATGTCTTTAGATTCATTAATTAATTAATCGATTGTTGAAATTTCCGTCAACTGTCTAATCGGTTATTTACTACTGATTAATTATAAGAATCAGCGCAAATTCTCCGAAAAGTTCAGTCTCAAGCCCCAAAGTGCTGATATTTCGTAGAATTTTGCTCTTGAAAGACCTTTATCAAGACAATTCATCTCATGAAGAAAGTTTTGCTCCGTAAAAACGAAAGTACATACAAGCTCCTATCAGTGGTCAAATAAATGTGGGTCTCCTCCGTGCCATTCTCGTAAATTCCCATTTCTTTGACTGTCAAATATTTTTTTTTTTTTTTTAATTTGATCGATTCATGTTGATTGATTTCAAACATTTTCCCCTCTTTCATTGGATCACATTTTGCAATACAATAAGGAACCACTATTTCTGGCTCATTTTAGAAACAGCATATATGCCATTGGTTTCGCTATTCAGAAAGGTGCTTATCTGGAAGATCCAAAGATAGTGGTTCCTTATTGCAAAATGTAATCCAATTATAAAAATGATCCTTTCCTGCATTTAATTTGTGTGTATATGTTTATTTTTACAATTTTTTTTTTTTTCAGTGCGATCAACGAGGAAGATGAGAAAGACACTCTGGCTTGCCAGAATTTGTCGAACTTACTCTCTCGAATTCAGATTTCTGATAAGGATTCTGTCGGTAAGTTATGCTTTCTTATTCAAATACTTTTCATTCCGAAGTGTTTCCAATGAAGTTATATTTACCAGGGACTACCCTTCTGCCGTGCTAAAGAAGAACGCGGTATGAGCCTTCAGACGTTGCCAAGTTTCCTTCGATTAAAACTGAATTTACTGTATAAATTGTAAATATTTTTCCCCAAAAATTTCAGACAATTTAGTGCGCAATTTAATCTAAAACATCTGAAAATTTGAAAGAAAAATGTGCATGAGTGTCGTCAAAAATACATGTTTTATCAAGGAAAATTTGTTAACTCTCGAATGTTCATACGGCGTTCAGGGCCGGATTCACCTACTTGCCGCCCATTGGCCGCCTGTATTTTGCCGCCCCCTTCTCATTCGATTCGTTTTGAAACTCGATAAAAACCATCAAGTGAACGTGCCAGCGGGGGAGGGGTGCATAAGATGCATTTACTAGTGTTGAACACATTTTTTGGGAAAGCCCTGTCTACACTACCAGCAAAAGTTCACGGAACTTTGCGCGAAAGTTAAGTCTTGTAAACCTATCTCTGTGTGGACAAGACCTTCCATGTTTGGCGCAAAGCGTGAAGTATTCAGACAGTCTTGTAGGCGCTATGCGTTTCACACCGACCGCTGCTGAACGCACTGTGTTGGACGCAATGCGTGAAGTATTCACGCAGTCTTGTAGGCGCTATCCGTTTCACGCTAACCGCATACCGCAATGATCGCACTGTGTTTGATGCAATGCGAGAAGTATTCGTGCAGCCTTGTAGGCGCTAATATGTGATACATGCCGATCGCCGCGCCGAGGGCTTCTCCTTTTCATTTCAAGTCCTCGTCATCATTTCTCTCTAAGTCTCTAAGTTCCAGGCCCAATTGCGTGTTTGGTTTCTCTCTTAACTCGACTAATTGAAGGTACTGTCTCTTGTGTCGCTGAGAGACGATAAAATTAGAGATTACTATACTCTCAGTAAATGAGAGATTTTGTTGCCTTTTTTCGTTTGTAATTTTTTTTGTCGAAATCAGATTTTTTCAATACCTACACTTAAAAAAATTGCAAATTTTGCCGCCCCTTAGATTTGCCGCCATGGGCCGCGGGCGGCCCATGTGGCCACCCCCTTGATCCGGCCCTGACGGCGTTCTTCCTTAGCAAGACAGACTTATACTCCTTTACTTTTCCTGTTGGTTTCATTGGGCACCGTAAAACGCAATGAGCCTAAATCGGTTAGAGAGCGGTGCAGACTTTGGTTGTTCAACGAGATCATGTTTTGCAACAATAGAATGGAGAAACGTTTCATCGTCTGCAGGGGACAAGGAACGGTGCATGCCGAAAGATTCACATCGATCATTTTAAGTAGGAAATATGAAATTGCTACCTAATCAAAGGAAGCTCGTTGTTAAATTATAATAATTAAACACATTGGCAGCAAACATTCTAAAAAATTAACATCGAATACTTTAAAGGAAAGTATGGAATTCGCTTACCATATCTCATGGAACTAATTAATAAATTCTTGATTGAGCATAATGTCAACAAACACTCCAAAAGATAAACGTGGAAAATGATAAGAGAAGTATGAAGTCACATTACAGGGAGCTAATTGTTAAATTCTTGATTGAGCATAATTTCAACAAACGCTGTTTAAAATCTAGGAGTTCATTCACCACTACTACTAGCTCCTTGCGAGGTAAAATAACGCGGAGTTCAAATTACTCGTTGTTCATTAATTGAACTACGCTACTGAAGTTGCTTCGACTCTGGTCCGTAATTGCATGCACTGCTCCTTTTTCAACACCGAATCCAACTCAAAATAAACGAGTAATTTCTAACTGTGAATTGACATGCTTGAATGTTGTCAACAAATGATGACACCATGTTGACACCATGATCGTTGACACCGAACTGCGTAATCAACTCGCGGAGCTCACAAATTTCCGAATTTTTTAGAGCGGTTTCGCAGATTAAGTTATCGTGACTTAAGCTTAATACCTCTTGAAATCCTTGAATTCCCGTTAAGAGCTAGTATCAGTATGACGTTGAATTTACGTCCTACGTTATCAGAACTAAACAGATACTACGGCTCATTGACAAGATACCTCGATTATGATGGACGCAGGGACTAATCGTCGCCTGAAGTGGGCGTCTCTCCTCTCTCGTAGCGCCGCGACGCTTTTGTATAAAACGACATGCATGTAAAAATCGTAGTTTATTTGTCACTCGAGTATCAATGGGTCTAACGGAGCCTATCCTAGTGCCTCTGATCCCGAACTGGGCGACAGGTAAGAGTGTGCGTGAGTGCTGCGAAGAGTTAAAGATGAAGTAATTTTAAAAACGTCATTTGCTTTCTCGGATTTTGAAATGGAGTGAAAATAAAATCAGTGGATGGTGGTCAATGTTTTGTTATTTTACGATTGTTTACAGTCGAGTCAGTGGTTACCAAGTTAGTTGCGCGTGTTACGGTCAAGGAATCAGTTTTTCTACTTTTCAAATGCATGTATGCGTATAAATAATACCAAAGCACCAAAAACTAAATGTTCGATTTTTTGGTGCTTTAGTATTTTTACGAATGACCGATTCATACAATCGCTGCCTATCGAGTCAAATGTAAACAGAAACATAACCTCGTTGTGATTTCACCGGGATGATTGAATGCGTCGAGGAGTCTCTCGCTTGAGTACACCTGAGTTGTATCTGTGCAGAGATCAATAATATTGTCATGTCTTTGCCGCTCTCTACTTAACTTGGCTCTAGAGTTTTTTGATTAATTAATTAATCGATAAACCGAATTTTTCTATCGTCGAAAATGCAGTATAGATTAATAATTGAATAGAATCAAAATTAATAGATTGATCGACTATTTAATCAAATCAATGTGCATGTTTTAAAACAGTAATTTTTCTTTCAAAATAACAACCTGTATCTCATGCCTGCCAGGGTTCGTAGGTGTAAATCAGCACTTGCTCTTAATTTGAGAATCAAACATCATAAACGTTGAACATATTCGATGATAATTTAGCGAATTTCGGCACAGTTATCTCAGTATTTTCTCCCGAAGTCCTGTTTCTTCATAATGTATCGCCTTCATTGGGTTTTTCGCTGAAGTTTTTAGAAGTTGTGTGCTGGTTTTTAGGAATTTGACATTGGAATTCGGAAATTTTCTATTTCCGACTGTACATATGTTTATGAAATATTGCACAGTGCAGGATGCTTATATAGCGACCGGAAAAACTGGGAGAACGAGGGAATGTCAGGAAATTTTTTGGGTGTCAGGGAAATCAGGGAAAACGTCAGGGAATCTGCGAAGATTCGGCAAGTCCGGGCATTTTATTTTGCAAGCGATTTCATTATCAGACAAATCGATAAACACGGATTTTTCGGCAAATTTTTTGCGAAATTTACTTTTGCGGAGATTTATACCAGAATTTCTGTTGATGTCTTTCAAATTTTAAAAATGAGGCAAAAATATCTCGCTTAAGTTTAGTCACCACATATTTTGCTCTATTTATTACATTATATTCCTAAAACATGAAAAAATCCTTACTTACATCTAATTAGTTCAAACGTGTCGAGAAATCACACATTTTTTCCTTTTTTCCGAGGAAATGTTAGGGAATTATTTTTCCGTCTGTCAGGGAATTGTGAATTTTTCCCCGGTTTTTTGGCCGTTTATGTCAGGGATTTCAAGGAAATGTCAAAGAATTTTTTTTTTCTTGAAAATTGCTAGACACCCTGCAGTGATGCAATTGGCTTTCGAACAGTATTTGGTCCATTTTCTTAAAAAGCCTCTTTTGACATTTTCTCTTTGATATAAAGTCAGTATTCCGAGTCGCCGAACGTCGAAAATCACTGAAAGTAACTCGCAGGCTCGTGTCCCGACTTTCACATGAAATCAAGTCGAGCAGGTTTGCAAATCTCGGGTCCTTTCGCGAACTTTATTGCCGCCTTTTCCTGTCGATTCGCACCGAAACCGAACCTCACTGATTGCCCCTGGTTCACTCCTCACTCTCGATCCGCCCTGGTAATCAAAAACGACGCAGCTCCTATCGAGACCATATGAGCAGTTACGCGGTATTATCGTGTGTATCTTCGCTTCTCTGTAGCTTCCGAGTATCGAAACTTTAGGGCAAATGTAGCGCGATCCACAGTGGAGAGATTCATGGAACCGGACCGTCTCGACGCACAGTAGGACATATTATGTGGACTGCATTTTGCAATTAAGAAATACGATTTTTGGCTCAGTTTTAAAACAACGTATGTATCTTTAGTTTCCCTACTCTGTCGTGCTAAGGAAAAACGCCGTATGAACGTACGAGAGTTACCAAATTTTCCCGGATAAATATGTATTTTTTGAAAAATTTAAAGAAAGATATTAAAAATGTTTCCATTTTTTATCGAAGGAAATCTGGCATCGTCTATTAGCTCATACGGCGTTTTTCCTAATCACAACAGTCCGTACATAAGTGTTTTTGCGGATGATCCGGAAATTGTAGTTCTTAATTGCAAAATGAAGCCCATTTGCCCCCAATAGGAACTATGCACATATGGTTAAATGCAACATAGTTCCTCTTAACGTAAATACGCCCTATAGTCGGAAAATCTTATGAAACCAGACTGGAATTTTAAAGAAAACTGAAACTCAAAATCTGGAAAAAGGCAGAAACAAATACTTTAGCATTGTCAAACTGAGTCTTAGTCTGGTTCGGCGTTTAATTATTTCTCTATTGCTCTCTAAATACTCTCGAACTAGTGAACAAAATAATGATTTTCATCAGGTTTTTTCTAAAATCGACTTTTCGCGGTTATGCCTTTCTCTCAATAACCAGTTCAATTGTCTTCGTCGAGTTCGCGCAATCCCTTGCCCACCCAAAAATGATTACCCCCCCCCCCCCCAAAAAAAAATGAATAAATAATAAAATACATTTTGAAAAAACAATCCGGCGGAATCAAAGCTTTAATCGCCTGATCTCTAGGGAACTTCTTTTGTAGAGAGCGTTCACCCAGTAAATAATTAATTAAGGAGACGAACTATTAAAGACCTCCTTAAGTGATACTAAATCACGGAGAACGCTAATCATTCAGAAGGGAAACCTCAATTAAAACCATATTAAGGCGCTTTTGATCCTGGAGTGGGGGATGGACCGACTTTTAAGAGGATATTAAAACTCTTCGCACTTTCGATTTTCCCCCTAATACGACTTACAGCCAGTGAAAATCAAGAAAGAAGGAAAGTCTCGCACTTTTAGCATCATCGTGAAGGGAACGGCGTCATTTTGGATGCCGCCCAGGGAATGTGAGCCAGGGTAGTAATATGAAGAACCGTATTACCCGAGATTATCACAGGGGATTGTATTGGCATCAGAGAAGACCTCTCAAGGAATTTGCAAAAGTTTTGTTGATCGCCGAGTTTCTTTTGTGGAATCATCAAGTCACCATTTTCGTGTTCAGATTTATCGGGAATTTCACGGAAATACCACAGAATTTTTTGTTTCAAAAAAGTTAGTCCAGATCTCCAAATTTCAAGACTACAGGGTTGCCAGCGGTCTGGAAAACCGGGAAGGTTAGGGGTTTTGAAGTTCGGGGGTGCCTGGATTTTACAAGGAGCACTGAGCAGAATTGAATGTATAACTTACGTAAAGAGAAAAAAATTGTATTCGAATGTCAGAAAAAGTCAGGGATTCCGAAAATTTTGGAGACAGGGAAAATCAAGGAATTTGAAGATGAAGAAACATGGCGACCCTGGTATCAACCACCCCCCCCCCCCCCCNAGCGGGAGATCCGGGGAGCTCTAAAACCATACAGTTTGAATTCCTAGGGGTCAATTACCTCGACTATTATCTTTTTCGAACAATCTACGTCAATTTTGCGGCAAAAAAGCAACTCGTGGGGGGGAGGGGGTTACCTCTCTCTAAGGCGTCATTTTTGGACGTTGGGTGGACCTGTCTTAGGGGTCAGGTTTGGTTGCAATTTTTCGTACTTTTCAGTTTTGATGCAATCAATTTGTGTTTTCGTCTAAAATCACGATTTTTTTAAGACCCCTCGTCTCTCTTCCAAGAGAGCCTGAGGGGGCTGCGGAATTATGAAAATCGGATTCCCTGGGGTCCTCCTATAACGCCCTCCTGTTCTCAACTTCAATAGACTGAAAATAATCGAGAGAGAAGCCTCGTATTGGTTATCTGGGACACCCCGTATATTACCATCGGAATGTTCCACGTTCAAAATAAACCTTTCACAATAATGCACATCTGCATTTTAAGTGGATGTTAGGAAGTGTAAAATGTCGTGTGGGTGTGGGGTTCAAATCGATCACTCACAGGCATCTGAGCACCCCCCCCCCCCCCCCCCGAAGGACGAAGACGCGCCTTGTCACTCCAAAGTGCATTCACAAAAATGCTCGTATCTCAAGATCCAATCATTTCCATGTGAGCTATGATAGATCTTTGGATGCAGACTAAAACAAAGAATCGCGCAAATAAATTTATTTCCAAGTAACAGAATAAGGGTTGTTTGCTGTTAAAGAGTTTTCGAAATTTTAGAAATTATAAAATTGAAAATTACAGTATGGCTTTAAATTATTGAAGCACCCAAAAGTTGAACCTATCATTATAGGATAATGAGAATGAAAAAATAGGTGTCTTTTACTATTTGCGAGTTTACCCAATTGTAGAAATTCGAAAATAAAAAAATAGCAACATGGCATATTTATTAAAGCACCCTCACGAAAAAATGTAACTCCATTTCAATTTTGCCAAATTACCTCTCGTCAATTGAATTACCAGCCATGAAAATCTTGGGCATTTCCAACTTAAAATTTCAGTGATTTTTCCTCAGATTTCATGCGGAAATCAGAACATTTTGGATAAAAATTGCACGGATACATTTTTAAAATAGATAAATTGTTGGGGTCAGTTTGGCAAATTTAGAGTGGAGTTACGTTTCTTCGTCTGGGATACGACGACTTGTTTGGTATGGTTTTTAATTTTGAGCGGAGTGTTCTGATGTCGATGGTTTTGCTTTGATCCGTTTGGACAGGAATCACAAAAGTGGACGATCTTATCTCGCGGAGCCCTGCCCGATCTAGCGTCAACTACAAGAAGACATCACGGCAGAGTTTGCAGCCCTACCCGGCAGCCGCCGACCCACATCATCAAAGGCTCGCTGCCATCAAAACTGGCGACTGCTACCTTACCTCTTCTTTACTTGCTCAAGATGTAAGTGCCCACATCATTTTGGTTTTAATGGACAAAATGGAGCGATCCTATTGGTTGAAACGGGTGGTTCTTAATAGACTATGGGGAGAAAATACGGATGAAGCATACGCTGGGAAAAAAGTCTCTTGGATCCAAAGAGTCCAACCTCTTAAAAAAATTATCAAGAAAAATATTCTTGACTTTTAATCGAATTTTTGCTTGAATTAAGAGCTGCCAAGCCTCTAATTTAAGCGGATTTCCTTTTGATTCAAGCAAAAATGCATAGATTCAAGAGTACTCTCTCGTCACATTTTGTAAAGACTGTCAACTGTGGATAGCAGAGACTTTTTTCCAGTGTAGGTTTTCTCATTGGTTCCTGTTAGTTATTCTATTACATATTACTCCCTATGTCCATCACAACCACCGCGCACCGTTTCAATCGATAGGATCGCACGATTTTCCCTTTATTTTCTTCGTCTATGACTTGGCCTATCAATTTCAATAATCAGCCTGCTAGAAGATGTGACTTCTATCGGAAAACAAAAAATATGAACAGATCTATGTGATTCGATCGACACCAATTCCATCGAAAAATCCGTGAATCAATCTATAAAAGCCGTGAGTCGATCTACAAATCCGTGAATCCATCAATGTGCAACACCGTGAGTCGATCGAACTTTGTAGATTGAGTCGCTTGTCGATCGGTTGACATGTTTATTTCGGTCGATTTATGTCGATCGAATCCATATACCCTGCTGTCCACATCATTTCGATTTTGAATGTTCATATCATCCCAGAGCTGGCGGGTATAAAAGCATCGTATGTTAATTTTCGTGGAAGTTTGAAAGGGAAATTAAGGTAGAAAATAATAAGCATAAATGACTTCAAAGGAGGCTTAATCAATAGGCAGGAAAAATCCAATTTTTCAGCCTAAAAAGGTCGGCGAGTCCAAGTACGTCTAATTTTTTAATTTCCGACGGAGTAAGAAAGGGGAATTTAACTGAAAAATAATGAAATTAGAAACTTTAGTCCTGCGCGGAGGGTTAATTCTTTGGCTGGAGAGAAGTCGTAAATCGTCGAGTTATTTTTTTTCGGGGGTTTCCATGTGTTCCATTACAGTTTACCCGTAGGTAGGTATCAAACATGGATTCCCGGGAATGTGAAAAATTTCCAGCAGAGAATCAGCAGGTGTCTAAAAGTCAATTAATTTCATCCAGAAATGGAAACTTCTGATTGTGAGCGAGATGAACTCGCGGAGATGTCCTCGATTTTAATTGAACATATTTTGCAGCAACATAACAGGATGATGATGTTTGCTTTAAAACACACGCGCGTTCGAATGAAATAAACCACCCTATGACGTCATTAAACTGCACGTTTTTTTCACATCTAAACTAACTCCATTTTTCACGTCGGAAAAAATCGTCAAAAAATACAGTCATCTCTGCTCATTAGCACTTTCAATCCATCCAAGAAAAAAAATCCTCGCGCGAACTCTCAATTAGACGTATTTATGCTAAAAGGAACTATGTGCATAGGGTTTTGCGTGCAAAATAGTTCCTTTTAGCATAAATACGTCCAATTGCACCTATTCTACACGAGTGACACTGTGACCTGGATGAGTGGCAAAGATATTCTGTCGCACTAAGGGAAAATGACGTATGAACATTGCCAAAATTTGCCAAATTTCCTTTGATAAACTCCAAATTTCTCGATAAGTAATTTATGCGTATTTTACTTTGAATTTTTAACAGCGTTTTACAGGGTTGCCTCAGTCAGGGAAAACCGGTAAATGTCAGAGAATTTTAAAAAGTCAGGGAAAATGACGAAAATGTCAGGGAAAATTTGTTAAATCGTCTTCATTTGCTTTCTAGAATGGGTTTGAGGTTTTCGAACAACAAATTTTGCCTGAAAACTATTTTCAATTATACCTTCTTAACCATCCGTCACATCTTCAATTGTCAGGAAATTTCACCAAAATGTGTCAGGGAAATCGGAGAAATGTTAGGGAATTTCATTTTCTTAATTCTGTGGTAACCCTGATTTTACTCTTCATTCATCTTGAACTGCTGAAAGCACTGGAAAAAGTTAATAACCTCCCTTGAGAACAAATAATAATTTATAAGAACGAGTCTGCGTATAGGTCAATTGGATTTCATTTTGCAGTAAATAACAAATACTTTAAGCTCATTTGAGAAACAACGTACGTGCTATTGATGTTCCTGTTCAGAAAAGTATTACTTCATCTCCTTTCATTTTCACGATAAAAATTAGTAATAGTTTACTTTATCGGCACAATTCGCGACGCTAAAATGAAGCTGAGATGTGAGATAGACAAGCATAGCACCCCCAGTCAGTATCGCATGCGACGAACACTCAACGAATTTCATTACAACGCCTTGATGCCACTATTCGGGCTCCACGGATGTCCGTGTTGCATACGCGCTGAAGTGAAGGCGTTTTTGCCCTCCCGGTAGTCATCGCTTCACCCGCGGCGCGGGATGAACTGCGAGGAGCCAAAAAGATAGAGAACATTCAATTCTTTGTTTCTACTACCTAGATTCCTCTTAGGCACAAATAATAACTCTACAAATTATGCTCAGCGCATCGCTATTTCAAAACTGAAATACAAAAGATCCTCACATGCTATACGCATGCGTGCAACCATACATACGTAGGAGTTGTGCAAACGAAGAATTGAAGGCGCTCCGTCATTGTGGATTCTTGCGTTACGACCCGCTGCCGCACCGCGGATGAGGTGGTGCCTGGAGAGTCAAAACGCCTTAACTTCCGTGCTTATGCAACATGGACATCCGTGGCGTTCAAATAGTTGCATCAATGCGTTGTAATGAAAGTCGCCGTGATTTCCCCTGTTCGTTACTTTGCTTGATGTTTTCACGCCTCAGCCTAATTCCAGCGTTGCCCGTTGTGCCGATGAAGTAAACTATTTCTGGTTTTTATCTTAAGATTGTCAATCGTTCAAAAAATTATTTAATTGTTTAAATGTCTTATCCACAACGTTGTTCTTTTTAGAGCAGAAGCATCGTATGTTGAGACAAATGTCAATCTCTGATCTTCTCAGAATCTGCACCACTCAACAGGTTAATACATGCAGTCAGATGATAAACAATTCTTGACGTTTGTCTCAACATACAATGCCTCCGCTCATATTTTTGTTTTTGTGGATAAGTTATATAGAAGTCCAGTCAAAAGTAAATATCAATCGCGTCTCGCGCAAAATTCAGGCATTAGACAGATAACTTCCACATTCTAGCCACATTCAACATGCAATTCCGGCTTCGTCTCCGACGCAAACCTTTTCCCCCCTAATGTTCACGCGGCGTTTTTCCTCAAAGCGGCAGAATTTAGGCAAGTACCGGAGGCACCCGGTACAGCTGACAAGCATCAATTTATATGTAACGCTAGTAACACGGCGTATTTTTTCTATCGAGCTAAAGTCACGACGGGTTCAAGTTCCAAGTTCAAAAAACGCAGTTGCGTCGCGAGGAAAAGTGCTTTAAAGTGTCACTCGGCCTCGTTCGGAGGATTAAAAGCCATGACGTCAAAAAAAACTGCAATGGAAAAATTCAAAAATGCCTTGTTTCGCTTCGTCGAGATCGGAATTCCTTCTCGAGTGGACGATCGCGAGACTTTTTCCTGTGAAAAAAGAAAGAAAAAAACTGCTGTCGTCAAAAAGGGTCTCGAGTGGCCTATATCCGGTCGGACTCGGAACAGTCAAGTGCCTCCGTTCCTCCCCGCTCCCCGCCCGCGGTTCAAAATACGTAATTCCCGATGTTATGTACCAGGAATGCCAACCAAATAAACAGACTTCCTCAAACGCTCCACGCGGCCGCAACGTCAATCGTGAAGAATTCGTCGAGGGCTCAAGGTGCTCGCAATGCAAGACTCAGTGACTTCATCTGCTTTTAACAGAGCTGCCGGCGGTCTGGAAACCGGGATAGTCAGGGAATGGGCGGCGATTGGGAAAAGTCAGGGAATGGGCGGCGATTGGGAAAAGTCAGGGAATGGGTAGCGATAGGGAAAAGTCAGGGAATTGGCGGCGATTGGGAAAAGTCAGGGAATTGGCGGCGATTGGGAAAAGTCAGGGAAAGGGCGGCGATTGGGAAAAGTCAGGGAATGGGCGGCGATTGGGAAAAGTCAGGGAACGGGCGGCGATTGGGAAAAGTCAGGGAACGGGCGGCGATTGGGAAAAGTCAGGGAACGGGCGACGATTGGGAAAAGTCAGGGAACGGGCGACGATTGGGAAAGTCAGGGAATGGAAGGCGATTGGGAAAAGTCTGTGAATTTAAGGGAAAAGTCAGCGAATTTCCGTCACATCTACTAATCTCTAAAATAAAATCAACAACTTAAAATTGGACCAAGGCCGCAAAATATAAAATAAAAAACCGGGACGTTTCACAGTTCACAGTTCTCATTTTCACATATCCAGTTTCTGGCTCATCCGGAAGAACACTTATATGCGTAGGGAAACAATGGTACTTACGTTGTTTCTAAATTGAGTCAGAAATTGTAGTTCCAAATTTTAAAATGCGGTCCATTTAAAATTTATTATTTCTTGAAGATGCCAAAAATTCCTCGATGCACGTACTATATATACCGCTACCATCAATTTATTCTCAAGGTCATCTGAGACTCTGGCGTCACGCGTCACAATTCGACGTATTGTTACTGAAAGGAACTGTGTACGTACGGTTTACGTGGAACATAGTTCCCTCTAGCATAAATACGTCCATTCACGGAAGCTTGTTCGAAGCGTGTGAGTACTCACCAACACGTGTCTGATGAATAATATCATGTTAGAATGGCCTTCGAAAGTTCGGTGACGTTTATCGTCGAGTCGAACCCCCCAAACAATCGCAGCCGCCCCGAAAAAAATATTTTTTCGGGAAAATCGCAGCTGTCACGAAAAAATATTTTTTTCACTGCCCTCTGTATTTTCGGGAAATTAACCGTCTCCGATTCCACTGCGGCGCGGGCGGGCCACGATTTTTACTCCGTACCACCCGCGAAATATTTTAGTCGTATCGTGAAATGATTTCGTGACAGATTTCACGGATTACGTTGCAAAATTGTCTCGATATAGAGGCGACTCTTCAAGCCCCCCCNNNTAAGATTTGAAATATCTCCATCTGGACACACCCCCCCTCCCCAAAACTCTGGAAGATCGAAAATCTCTAGCTAGCCAACCTTGTATAATAACTTTGGGGGAAAATGTAAAACTGGTATTATTTACTAATTTGAAAGTTGTTTGTGTACGTGAGAAAACTTGAACGTATAAGTCGTAAAATAGTCAAAATAGTAAAAAAAAAGAATTATGCGTAAAAAATTTGTGATCTAAGAGGAGATTCTCGCTTTTTACGCATTTTTCTCGTAAAAAAAAAGATACACAAAGCATTTTGCTTTTGGTCTATTTTACTACTATTTCACGAATTTTTAATAACATTATACCCTTGAATATCCCCAGAACCTATAAATATCCTCGCTTCAGTGCTTAAAAGACAGGTGTGCAAAAAATGCTCGATTACTAGCCAGCCCGAGCGCGTGAAAATGTAGAAAGGCTCCTAAAAATGTGGAAATTCTCTTAAAAATGTGGGAGGATTAGCAATTTTCAGGGTTCACGGGGACAACCAGGTAAAAAAGGTCCTCTTTTTTTAAATCCGACGGAATTTTTGTCGAAAGCTGATGAGGAAAATGTGGAAAGTCGGTGGGCAGGCGCGCGAAAACATGAAAGCTTGAAAGATTCTGCACCCCTGCTAAAGATATGCAAGGAAGGGGAAAGAATATTGTGATGCTTTTTGAGGATTTATTTGTAAACTTGAGCTTAAAGTTTGCACACGGTAGAACCCACGTATGCGGCCTAACGATATAGGTGCCGCTCCTAAACCTCTAGGGCAGGTGGTTTCCGAGCGGAGGAGAAAGGGTGGGCCCGTAAATCGGAGCCAATATTTTCCGGAGGCATAAAAAGTGAGTTGCCGGGGTCGCGAAGACGGAGGCGGCCCAAAGTTACCCAGTTCACGGTTGATTTAGGAGTAACAGGAACTTTTCTTCGCTCTGTTTCAGGTTCATCAACCAATTCCGCTCAACATTCCCCTAAGCTCGGTGAGTATCCGGGACTTTGCGCCGGTAACTTATTTTAAAAACTCCCTTGCCACTTAACTTTGCGTTAGCTCAGGTAAGTTCCTCGCTTTAATGAGCCAAGTTCGGGGTCGACGCCCTTTCGGGATCGCCGCATGGTCGCCCGTGAAAACGAAAGCTTCGCGAATTTAACGGCCCCGACTTTTCGCGCACTTTTAGCGGAGGAGACCAACTTCTTCCGCTCGGGGCGTTGACCCCTCTCGGGCGGATTTCAGGGCAAGGCGGATATCTAATTCAGGGAAGCAGAAGAACCCACGTGTCCCTAAGAAGGGGTTTCCACGAAAACACGCCTCCGACAGGGTAACCTAGAGTACCTGTACAGCGAGAGTACAGACAGATGTGAAACTCCGAAAATCCATCAGGCCTTCATCGATGCCTCCGCGAATAAAGTTAGGGCCCAGAAATGCAGCCAACCTGTGAATTTCAATTATCCAGAGCGATTGATTAATACAATTGTTACGAACCATCGTTCATAAAACACGTATTTGACTTAGTTTTTGCATAAATTTACTCATTTTTGCGGAAGAACGTTCATTTATGTACATCCTTAGCCATCTTGGTTGGAATTGGAATCTGCGGACTGCTGCAGACTGGCAGTGAAATTTTGTGCGTTAAAAGTTGGTTAGAAGGGTGGCTGCACTTTTGGGCCCTAAGCCCTCCATGAAGCGATCTGTCCATACTCTCGCTATACAGGTACTCTAGGGTAACCTACACCCGGGAGACCAGCGGGCTGATTATTGAAATTCATAGACAAAGCGATAGACATGGAGGACTTAGAGAGTATGGAGCGATCCTATTGGTTGAAATGTGTGGTTCCTATAGAGTATAGACTAAGGGAGAAAATGATGGACTAACTGTCGGGTTTCTCGTGGGTGGCCGTTAGTTAGTCTACAACCTACCGCCTTCGTCCATTGCAACCACCCGCTTCCACCAATAGGATCCCTCCATATCCCTTTCGTCTTCTTTGTCTATAGCTTTGTATATCAATTTCAACAATCACCCCCCTAGCAGGGCCGGATCTACGTTTCACGTAGGGGGGTGCAAACTCAGATTTTGGCGCCCCCCACGCCGGGGGGTCTGGGGGGTATGGAATACCCCACAGGAAGGCGGGGGGTTCGGGGGTCCCCCCCCCGGAAAATGTTTGAAAATTACAGCGTACCAGAAGGCCGTTTTCCGTAGTTTTAGCGAAAAATTTATTTTTTTAAGTTTGATTTTTGAGGTCTCAAAGAGCGGTATACGCGCATGTAAAAATACTTGAAGTCGCATTCCTCAATACATTCTTTATGTGTGCTTTCTATAAAGCACTGACAGATACGTACTTACACTTCACATTTTATGAATGAATATTGGGTGTACCAAAGGGTAGGTTGAAGCTCCAGCGAATGAAGGAGGTAAGTATAAGTAACATTTTTGTGATTTTTAGAAAGACGATTTTAATGTTGAAAAGTTACGTGGGGTCTTGCAGCAAAAAAAAA